>JAHDVE020004911.1:0-12311 GCA_022606495.2 Halesus radiatus
GTATGAGTTTTAGGCCAATAAATAAGCTCGAGAAGAGTATGCTTCTGAATTGAAGGGGTTATTTCGAATTTTTTCATTTTTATATTCCAAACAAAATCGTAACTATTCATCTGTTACTCTTGCCATTATAATATTTTATTGTATGTTAACATTGAGTTTTTTGTAATTTGATTTAATTTTTTTTTGAGTTTTCTCGAGCATCTGCACCCACTCTAGGCTTACTTTCTGGATATTCGCCGTTATTTATCTCAAGTTGTCGTAAATTCCTTTCTTGCCGATTATATCGATAACTTATCGAAGTTTCCCACAAGTCAAACCAGCCCATTCAGCATTCTGAATATTATTTGAAATTTCGGCAATATCTTTATTCAGAATTATAGATTATTTCATGTTATCGATGAATACATCGTAATTGTGTTAAAGAAGTATTAGATAAGCTTTGAATGTTTGTATCTTTGACTTGACCTGTTCTTTGCTTTAATCGATGAGTTTCATGCTGACTTATTTCTCATGTTACGAAAAAAGTGAGTTGAGCCGATCTATCGAAATGACAGAAGCAATTAAGGAGTTATGGCGATGGCGAGGAAATTCAGGAAATTAGTCTTAGCAGATCTGGCAGTAGCGAGGGTCTTCTGTTCCATCGGGATGAACACACACAAAATTTAGTGTGTGTTGCTACTTCGAATTGGACTTACAACACGGATTGGATATCATTAATATATCAAATGTGCTTATAAATATTTGTATAATTCTATAATTAAGTCTATCTATTATTATTTTTTGTAGTTCAAACCAGATATTCTGGCACCCAATTTTGTTTTTATTTCTAGATTGCTCTAAATCTATATCATTTTTATAAAAAATCAGTTTTTCATGCATAAACAAATAAAAGCAATACTTATAAATCCACAAAATAAAAACCTATACTGACTTCAAAATGTTATGTATATATCGCCTAAATAAAATATTAAATATTGAAACACATTTCGGGATCTAAAATTACTCGACAACTCCTAATCAAAGGATTGAGATTTCTGTACAATTACTTAACTTTCCATTAATAGATAAATATATATAAACATCATTCCAATGCACATCCAGGTGCATCAAATATTTAACCGGAAAAAATAAGGAATAAATATATATATCTTATAGTTATCGCAAAACATGAGATAATTCGATTTCCATCAAACATTATACGCTTCGATAATAGTCGAATTTGACATAAATTGTATCCAAATATGTATATTTTACTAAAGAATATCGTCGATACAACTAAATTCGATGTGATCAGTTTTCAGAAAAGTTAGAAATACCTTAAAACTCACTAATCTGCAAATTAGTGAGTTGGTATCATTAGTTATTTAATGTGAATACTCAGCCCAGAGTCAATAATATTGACCATTATTATTATCATAACTGCATTAAATAATAAAAACAAATATAGGAAATAAGTACTATACAAATTTCAGTATAAAATATACATAGCTTGATAATATTATACATTATATACAACATATAATATATAATATTTATATATCAAAATTACAAAAAAGTATTTATATATAAATATATAGATATACAGATATATATATTTTGATTGCAGAGAAGACAACGAAATCAACGAAAAAATGGCAAGACCTCGGAAACAACCACAAGCAAGCCAAAAGAAAGGAACATTGCCTGTACCTTGCTCTCCTGTCACCTGCAAAGACCATATTTTCGAACTGAGATCATTATCTGCCATAACTCAAAATAAACTTGATTGCAAACTTGAATTATGTCCTCGCATAAACACGTACCAAAAACAGCGATCAACATATATAATATCCATCATCTTATTTCTATATTTTGTAAACAATTCAAAATTTGTTTACGATTCATATTTCTAAATTCTGTTTCATATCTATATTTTTTTAGTAGCGGCACCAAGAAACTCGAACAAAATATTCCGAAACTAAATCATGATGGCAAATACTATACTCCTTGCTTCATCCTCGAATGGGAAGAGGTAACCACAAAAAAACTCAATTACTATCTTATCTCCATACCCTTTTTCAGGAGCAGCATTATTCATTACCTATCCAACAATCAATCCAAAACCATATCAATATAAATGTATATAATTATTATATATATAAATATATATAACAATATATACATGTAAATATATATCTCTGAATCAAGTTTCGTTAAACAATTAGTATAAATATAATGTTCTTTTTTATCTTTTATTCAGCCTAAAAATAATAACGTAATATCTATCTATCGCAAAATTTGTTTAAAAATTCCTGAATAATAAGCATGTCTTAAATAAGTTATAGATCTTTTTTGAAATTTTAGTCATATATTCGCATAAATTCTAAGTAGTTCTTTTTTTATATTATTCTTCTGAAAAGTGGTTATAAATAAAAATTACTTCTTTATTCTACAATGCTAAATATCCCATTCTATTACGGAAACATAGAGTCACTATCGAGACAATGATACCAAGTGCCGATTATCCCATGATCTGAAACTCAAAGAATATCTTGAAAGTCGCGAATAAATCGTAAAATATATTCTCCAAATTCGAATATATATATATGGATTGTTAATGTTTTTTTAATCATTCCTTTTAGTATTAACCAAAACATGGTCGAAAAAGCAAAGTATGTGCAGTATGTCGCATCCAGTATGCCGACTATCGGGATCATATTCACTCCCAATAACATAAAAATAAGGTCAGGGCCTCGCAATACAACAACCACATCCTTGCTTTGTGTGCTTCCTACGCCATCTCAACCGAAGAAGGCAGCAATAACCACAATATTAACAATAGCAAGTAGGATGAAGAGAAAATGTCGGTGTCCGGAGAGACGACCCTGACTGGGATGGCTTCCTTCAGCTAAAATAACAACAATCTGATGATGCTGATGTCGGTGACGAGTTGTCGCCCCAAGAAGCATTGCTGCAAACAAATAAAGGCTGAGATTAAAGAGAAGGAGATGGAGATGAGAAAGGAGGAGAGATAGAGAGACTATGATTAGTTAATAAGGCCCGATACGATATTTAGAGTTGAAGATTATTTGCTCTGAATGCATGTTGTTTTAATTGTATGTTTCAGTCTTATTGAATAACTGAAAATAATTTCAAATAGTCGTGGATTTTAATAATGAAAATTTAAGATAAATAATACATATTAAAAAAAAAAATAAAAAAAATATAGAATTGTTAATTTTGTGAATAATAATAACAGATATATTAACAAATACATATCTAGATTAACAAAGGTGGTCGGTATAGTCAGAATGTATCTCTTAAGTTTGTCTATAAAATATAAACACAGACATATCTTCGTATCTATCTATAGATTTCTATAAATTTCGAGTAAGTATATATTTTTTTCACGTTTTCATCAACATTTAATAAAAGAGTTTATTATTCTCAAAAAAATATATATATATATATATTTATTATATTCATAATTTAATAAAATATTTATATTAAATTATATATAGATATATTTATATAAATATTATAATTATTTAATTATTTAATTATTTACCACTATTAAGTAAAATAAACATATAATAAAAAATGGCTGACACTGCAACCCTCGCCTGCACTTACGCTGCACTCATCCTTCACGACGAAGGAATTGACATCAACAGTATTTTCACTACTCTTATTCATCACCATATCTTATTCACCAATCAAAGGTAATAAAATCGCTGCTCTCGTCAAGGCCGCCGGAGTCAACATCGAAGCCTTCTGGCCCAAGTTGATCGCCGAAGCACTCAAGGGACGAAACATTAGCGAGTTCTTTGGAGTTGGCGGAGCTGCCCCCGCTGCCGCTGAAGCTGCCCCTGCTGCTGCCAAAGCTGATGCCCCCAAGAAAGACGACAGTAAATTTTAGCATTAAGATTGTTTATCTTATATTTTTTTTAATGCATGACTTACAGAGAAAAAAGAGGAGAAGAAACCCGTTGTTGTGGAGAAGCCCAAGGAAGAAGAAGAGTTCGATGGAGGCATGGGCGATCTCTTTGGTTGATTCAAATAGATCAAGATTATATATATAATTTTCGTAATTATTTAAACTCAATATCGATCAACACTTTTGATGAAGATGCTCACAACATATGAACACAAAAAATAATAATTTGCTTATTTTTTCAAGAATATAAAAAAATATAAGAATTATATTAAAAAATACCAAGTATTTTGGTAATGTCTAGTTTGTTTGTATTTTTTATGAAAATTATATTTCTTTAGCAATCTAGATTTTGTATCTTTAGATTTAGAAATACACAAGATATTATTATTAAAAAATTGACTGCAACCAACAACATCAAATTATATCTTTCCAGGAAAAATATATATCTATATAAATGTTCAATATCTTTGCAAGAGTCCAATTCCTTCTTCTTCTTCCCTAGTTTTCAAGTAGATTGATGGTTCGCAGTAGGCTTACGAAACTTTATTTTATTCTGTTGTTTTCGCACTTCATCCAGAAGCTCTTTTCTCTTTTCAGTTATCTTTTCTAAACTCTTCTTCAGTCTCTCGTTTTGCTTGACTCTTTCGCGGTAGTTCACGACAGTCGATCTTTTGGTGTCGCGGATGTTGTTGTTGCCGTTATCATGGTTGCTATTGTTAATTCGGGAATCCGCGTCGAGATCGCTCTGCAATTCTCCCTCCCTGCTGCTCGTGTACCGTTTATTGGTCCTCAGTCCTAAAACTTTACCATATCTATCATTTTTTTTATTAAAAAATCGAGTTTCCAAATATGTAGTTTTATTTATATATGTAAATATGTGACTATATTTTTTTATTTTATATTGATTAGCAATATTTCGTTTATTTTATTTTTATTTTGTCGAATTATTTGGTTTACTTGAACAAATTGTAGTTATGATACAGCTGCTCGAATTTGTTATTTCGTTCGCTGGCTGTTAGACTAAATGTCGTGTAGTTAAAGTGTTTGTTCTCAGGCACAAAAACTTAGTCTGCTTCATTATTATTATTATTATTTTCTTCATGCTCATCGTTGCCTGTTGCTGGCTGGTGGTTGCGATAATTAAGGTGGTCCTGTTGGTTCAAAGTTACGGATCGCACTTTGTTACTCGTCGATGTGATTAATGCTGATTTAGCAGGATGATTGTTAGTTTTTTCAGGATGATTGTTATTTTTTTCGCTGACATGGTGGTTATTGGCCACGAATGGATTGGTTAAATTGTTGAGTGTGAGCGATGGTCGTTTTTCAGAATATTTTTGCCTAACACAATGAGAGATGATTATTGGTAGAAATATATTTTGATAAGAGTGGGGGAGTTGTTTACTCTGCTGCTGTATAAGGAGTAGTCTTCCTGAGTTTTCGGAGCATTGGCAACAGATAGTTTAATATTACTATTTATTGATTATGATTATTATTATTTTTATATATTTATGTGACAGTTATTATATAATACGCGATGCAATACCTTTTATCTTTCTTAGACGAAAGTTAAATATAATTATGTATAGCTATTAGAAAATCTGAGCATTAATGAAAAATAGCAAACCTTTCGCAAAATATTATTAGAAAATAGGAATTTAAAATAAGTCAATTAGTTTTTAATGCACTAATTAATGTTTTTTTTTAGATATAGCAGACAATATTTTAAAAAAATACATTTCCAGACATATTATCTTTTGTTTACTCAAACCATCTCTGATCGCGACAATCTTGATACCGAAGAACAAATTCAGATCAATCTTATGCCTTCAAAACACATAAAGTATCCATTTTGACCAGAGATCGGATAGATTCATTATCGGAATTTAGAAGAAGATGTGCATGAATACTCGAGGATAAGAGCTTATTATCTTTCCGCATAGTGTCCAGAGGATGAAACCCATTTAAGATTGGTTAAATTTTAAGAATTGTATTCGACTGACCCCCGTATTCAACGGTGTATCTAACCCTCAGTTGTGCTAATACGGTGGTACTGATGCATGGAATTTTGCCAAGAAACAGAAACTGACAAGCCGGGTTCAAGATATTTTTTTTTTTTTTTTCAGATCGTTGGGCCATATTTTACTGTTTCCATAAACCTTTTTCTTGTCAATGCATTTGTACTTGTTTCTTATTTTTAGGAATCTGGGTTTCATGACCATTAGTAATGCATCAGCATGGCTAAAGTATAATAATTCTCCATTTTTTTTTTAACTCTAATAAATCCTAAAAAAAATTCAAATACAACAAACCTAATATTACAATGCAGAATTTAAAAAATAATAAATAATAATAAAAAAATATATAATGATATAACTGATCTCAAAGTTAGTGATAAATATTGTTTTAAAAAAATATAAGCATCTATCTATCTCACGAGATGAATAAACAAAATAATATTTGACATTAAAGTAGCAAGTTATCAAAAAATATTTTAACACAAGAATTTCACATTAGAGATATCATTTTAAATGTTCACCCGTCAAAGAGATCCATACCGATCTTTATTGTACAAACAAATCCTATTATACATGAGTCGAGATCACGGACTTATGTCTGCAGACAAAAATAAGAAGATGCAGGGTCGATTATAAATATTTATTACAAATAATAAGAATCGTCCTGATATATTGCAGTGAACCAACCCGTGAGGAAAGTGTCGTCTCCTGAAATATATGTAGTGAATTCAATATGGTCTATTATAGGGTCGAAAAAATAAAAATTGTTTGTATAGGTAGATATCTAGGAATAACATATTTATAAAAGTTTTTTATCTACTTAAGGTAAAATATGAAATAAAATACCTTATTAATAAATGACATAATTGATTATAAATATGTATGATTCTTTTGATATTGTAGATTTCTATAAACGAAAGTAATAGTATTTTTTGCAACTAAAACAGGTTGGGATCAAGTCTTAGAGAAAAGTATGTATTATATATTTCAATTGAATTTGCTCACAGTAATCGTATTGTTGTTTTTGATCACCTTACCATACACTCTAAAAATACGTAAAAAGTCTTTCGTTTTCAATTTTTCAATTAAAAAATAAATATTCACATATTTCATATTTTTTAAATTAAAAAAATATATAAACTTTAGAAGTATGTATATATATATTATCTTTATTTTTTGAATTGTAATTTACAACTAATTAATTAATTATCTCCAATATTTTTTTTCATTTTCTTAAATTCAAATAAAGTTTTCGATGTTTTCATATTCGTCATTAGTGTTGATTATTTGAGTGTATGAGTTCGCATTATTAACAATGTTAAGTTCCCAGAAACTCAGGGGGCTCAAAAAAATTATAAAAAATATACTTTAAACCATTGGGGCTAACCTTTATTAGATTAGTTGTATTTATTACTTTTTTAATTATCAGTTTCATAAATTTAGTATTTTTTTAGTTTTTTTTGTAATAAACTTTTTAGTAGAACTTGATAACAATTAACTAAAATATATAAATGTAGATGTTGTAGATATTTTTTTTTTAATTAATTTTTCTACAACTTCTACTTTATGAAATAATGACAAAAATAAAATATTTAAAGTTAAAGAATAGAGGAACAGATAATTTTTTCAAAAGGAAACTTCAAATATAATTAATAAAAAAAATACATATAGATATACATAATTTCTTTTTTTTTCGTTAATTATCACACTTTTTTCACCAAATCAATAAAAAAAATACATTCAAAACCCGCTTTCTAAACGAGAATTAATAGTTAATCAATTAATTAAATAAATAAAAAGAAAAATAATTCCATCAAGAATTAACAGCCCGAAAAACAAACTAAAACATTACAAATGAGAGAAGTCATTTCAATTCATGTTGGTCAAGGAGGTATCCAGGTGGGTAATGCCTGTTGGGAACTCTTCTGTCTTGAGCACGGCATCCAGCCCGATGGACAAATGCCTTCCGACAAAACCATTGGAGGCGGAGATGATGCTTTCAACACCTTCTTCTCTGAAACTGGTGCCGGCAAGCACGTCCCTAGAGCCATATTCTTAGATTTGGAGCCAACCGTTATTGACGAAGTCAGAACCGGTACCTACAGACAGCTCTTCCATCCCGAACAACTTATTTCTGGAAAGGAGGATGCTGCCAACAACTTCGCTAGAGGCCATTATACCATTGGAAAGGAAATCGTTGACCTCAGTCTCGATCGAGTCAGAAAGCTCGCCGATAACTGCACGGGTCTCCAAGGATTCCTAGTCTTCCACTCAGTTGGAGGCGGAACCGGCTCTGGTCTTGGGTCACTGCTCCTCGAGAGGCTATCAGTTGATTATGGTAAAAAATCGAAGCTCGGTTTCACCATCTACCCCTCACCCCAGATCTCTACTGCTGTTGTAGAACCCTATAACTCCATCTTGTCGACCCACTCTCTCTTAGAGCACACTGATGTCGACATCATGCTGGATAACGAGGCCATCTATGACATCTGCAGAAGAAACTTGGACATCGAAAGACCAACTTATACCAACCTCAATCGTCTGATCGCTCAGGTCATTTCTTCATTGACTGCTTCCCTCAGGTTTGACGGAGCTCTCAACGTCGATATCACTGAGTTCCAGACCAATCTGGTCCCATATCCAAGAATCCACTTTATGCTTTCTTCTTATGCACCTATCATCTCTGCCGAGAAAGCTTATCACGAACAACTCTCTGTTTCTGAGATCACTAACTCTGCCTTCGAGCCAGCAAACATGATGGCCAAGTGCGATCCTAGACACGGAAAGTATATGGCTTGCTCTATGATGTACAGAGGAGATGTCGTTCCCAAGGATGTCAATGCCTCCATCGCCACCATCAAGACCAAGAGAACCATCCAGTTCGTAGACTGGTGCCCTACTGGGTTCAAGGTGGGAATCAACTATCAACCCCCCACAGTTGTCCCAGGAGGTGATCTCGCCAAGGTCATGAGAGCAGTGTGCATGGTCTCGAACACGACTGCTATCGCTGAAGTGTTCTCCAGACTGGACCACAAGTTCGACTTGATGTATGCCAAGAGAGCCTTTGTGCATTGGTATGTGGGAGAAGGTATGGAGGAGGGAGAATTCTCTGAAGCCAGAGAAGATTTGGCTGCCCTGGAAAAAGATTATGAAGAAGTCGGCATTGAAACTGCTGAAGGATAAGGAGAGGAAGGAGAAGGATAATGATCTAGATTTGGGTTTTATAACTTTACCATCTTATTAAAAAAAAACACACATTCACATTAAAATAAAATTTCCATCCATTAGTATTTTTTATAGTTGTGTTGTATACATGTATACATACTAAAAAAAAGTATATATTCCTTTATTGAAAAATGTAACTTATGAAAAAAATATAGAAAAAGTATATTAAAATATATATCATTCTATGTGTTGTTAATCAAAATTTATTATTTTTTGGAGAATTTCGGAAAGAGTTCAGTGTCTGAGAGTCATATGCCCAAATCTTGAAAAAGCAGAAGTCTTTCTATCTTCTTCAGGTTGTTCAATCATCCTTTTACGGTTCGATTTTTAGATATGCTTCTTCCGGGCATAGTTCAGGTTCATCAAGTCATCTGGATCGACATTGAAGAGAAAGTTTTTTGACATGTTGTGCTGATCCTCGTTGGCGAGTTCATCCAATGATATGTTGATTGACATCTTTGACCCTTCTTGGTCGATTTAGTTGAAACCTCCGTGTCTTGTTATTTGGCCAGGGTCTGGGAAGAAGTCTTCATTTTTGCTCTAGAAATATTTCAATAAAAAAAAAAATAGCACACACAATTAAATGAGAAGTTAGTATTAGCTAGAAAGTTTGTATTTTTACCAAGAGATCAAATTCAGATTCTTTGTTACGGATGGTCTCAAATATTTTTTATTCATCGTATAGTTCCTAGACCTCGACAGGTTTCGGTTTAACTTGTATAACTTTGCTCTTTTTTGGCGGTTTCCAATAGATCCAGTGGTTGATGTAAGGTCCCTACTTCCCCTTCTTTCCTTTCTTTTTCTTCGATTCCTCCTCATCTTCCGACTCATCTTCTTTTATAGTATCCAGATCGTATTCCTTTCTCTTTCTGTTCTTTTTGCGAAATTTACCTTTCTAAAGGCCGCTTGGAATCTTGAAATTTGGCATTGATGGGACATCTTCGTAGTCGTTAGGGTCGTAGACACTCTTGTAGTCATCTTCGAAATTCTCGTACTCATACTTGCCGGCCTTGAGGTTTTATTGAGATCTGGTTTTGTTCAATCTTTTTAACTGGTCTAATCCACCATCATCGAAGTCTAGAGTTTCTCCTTTGCCGCCTGAGTAACCGAACCTTTGCTTTAACGAAACGTCCCAAAGCAGATCCTCGGGTCTCTGCTTGAAGAAGTTGTACTCATCTTTGCGAAGGTCAGCGAGTAAGAGAACAATTTCTATAGTTGCCAAGAACCCGACTTCCACGGACTCGAGAAATACCTTTGTATTGTAGGCAGGCTCATTAAAAGCTAAGAGAAGTGCAATTCCGATGGCTGGGAGCTCAGAAATAAAGATAGACGCCACATTGACTCTGTTCCAGAAGTAAAACTTGTCCACGGCTAATAGTCTTGCACAGAATACAGGCAAATCAAAGTATCTGCAGAAAAGCAACTTCGACAGCTTAAAGCTGGTCAGCACTGAAAACACGAGGATCACTCTTTACTTTATGATATTTTTTGTTTCGGACTCCCAAGTCTTGTAGTTAATATCCAGTTTGAATTCCTTGAAGACAGGAATAAGATTGACTAAATTGACAAGCACATTTAGAACTAAAATACCGATTATGATAAAATAGCCGTAGGTGATAGTCGAACCATATATTAGCACAAAAACAAGGAGAAGGATCCAAGAACACCACCCCAGGATCCCGACAGCAGCCACCAAACACCCCACTAGATACATCTCCTTGCCCATACACTTACCAACGCCCAGACTGACCGCGAATGCCAGCAACACAATTGTAAAAGGAAATGGGAGATTCTTCTTTTTATCGAGCTCGACACTTTCTAAATAAGCGATATAGGATGCAGTGGGAATGCAGATGGTTTCTGGAGAATTCGGTTAGTAATTATTGGGACATTTCGAGACACAGTAACCTGAATAAAGGAGTGAGGGGGATATGCACTGGCTACACGAAGAAGAAGTGGAAGTAGTGGAGCAGACCAAGCAGTTTGGAAGGCTAGGACAGTTCGTGCAGTAGTCCCCAGAAGTATAAGGTGATGATGGAGGACAGGTTGTGTAGCACTGGTTCGAATAGAATTTTGCACCCGCTACGCAACTTATGCAGATCGATGCTGTGCAGGTTGCGCATGGGTAGCTGCATGAGATGCAGCTGTTGTTGCTGTCTTGGGGATAGTAACCAGCCGAACAGGTGCTTAGACATGCTCCACTTTATAGATATTATCCATTATAGCAGGTTGAACAGACATTAAAAACTGTATCGCAGGTCTTGCAAGGCAATTGGCAAGTAATGCACGTTGAAGAATTCTGGTAATAGCCAATATCACAGGAGAAAGTGCAAACTTTGGTAACAGTGTTGAGGAGGTAGGACGAGCTCGAACAAGCCGAACATTCGACAGGGGTGGACAAGCAGGAAAGGCATTGGGGCTGGCAGGCCAGGCACATAGATTGGTAGGCATAGTAGTATATCGGAGTGGATGGGCAGGTGTCATAACAGGCATAGTTAAACAGAAACTTTCCAGAAATGCAGGAAGTGCAGTTGGTCGAGTTGGTGCATGTGGAACATGCACTTGCGCAGACAGAACATATTCCACTCGGAAGGTTGGTGTATGTACCGGAAGGACAGGTGGTGTAGCATACCGATCCCAGCAAATAGTAGTTAGACTGGCAGGAAGTGCATGTGTAAGGGTCAGTAATCGGACAGTGGAGGCACGGGTCGGCGCAAAGGACACATTTCGAATTGATGGCGTAGTATGGGGAATCACAAGTAGTTTGGCAGGTAGTGGAGTTCAGAAAATAACCAGGAACACAGCTGAGACAGCTGGTTATGGAAACAGAACAGGTTAGACACGGAGATGTACAAGAAAAGCAACTAGTCCCTACCTGGATTGTGCTCCCAGGGCAAGAAGTGGAGCAGGTGCCTGAATAGAGAACATGTGAAGTAATGCAAGTTGTGCAAGTCACTGCAGAAGAGCATTGAGAACAAGGGGATGTGCAAAGTGTACAGACTGCATTATTGTTGTAGTAGCCTTGGGGACATGCCGACATGCAGTTGCCATTATATAAAGTGTTGAGAATTGCTGAAGAGGAGCAAGAACTACAGGTGGTGGAGGTGCCTGAGCAGCTGAGGCAGCTCGCAGAACAAACGACGCAGTTGATGCTG
>JAHDVE020004912.1:0-16703 GCA_022606495.2 Halesus radiatus
TACTTTGTAAAATTAATTTCTGGATGTTGTTTTTCACTCTAACAAATGTACTGTTTTGTTTATATAATAAAAATTTATTAAAAGTTAAGTAAAAATTAAATAAAAATTAATAAATGGCCAGGTATTGATTTGGTTTTGAAATTATTCGGAAATGTTGGATAAGTGAACAAATAGAGTTTAGTGTAGAGATATTCATAGTTCCTTTGTCCAAAAAGAGTTTTAAAATTTTGTATATTCATAATGTCATTCTCTTGTGTCGTGAAAATGAGGTTTCTTCTGTTTTTTTTTTTGATTTTTTAAATGTTTTATTGACATTCTAAGCATAGATATTTTGGACGTTAGGGACATCATTAAGTTTGCCTCTTTCGGTGAATCTACCATTCATTCCCAGCAGATAATAAATATTGTGTCGTATTATTGGTATCGACCGGCATACAAGTTGAATCATTGACGAGGCCACCCGCCAAAGCAAAGGTTAAATGTCGAATACAAGTTCCTGATAACAGACCGACTACAGCGCTTCTGTGATGACTGGTGACGCAAGCATCAAATGGTTTTGATTAACTTAATTGTGCTTAGCATAAATTAGCCTAGCTTCAAATAACATTTGGGGTTTGGGTGACCGGGTCGTACTACGTGGCCGAGTTAGAGGTTGGACTTGTACGCATTTGCAATGCTTCGACAATATAGTATAGTCCTGGTGTAGAGCCTGCGGTACCCCTATATATCTTATATGACGGCTTCCGTGGTTGAGTGGTTACGATCCTTAACTACGAATCCGGAGGTCGCGGGTTTAAATCCCGACATGATCGAGTAAATTTTATTTGATTAATTAGCCTTTTTCTACAATTTATTCATTTAAAATCATATGTGGTATATTTGCGAAACGTTCCAGAGTGGTAGATACTTTCAGTATTAGACCACTATTGGGAATCGAAACGTTGCTTGATATAGATCTAGCCGTGTTTGGTGACGAGATCTGAATAGCCAGGTACTTTCCCACCTTCCTCCTCCTCCTCCTCTCCATCTCCTCACTACCTTGGCCTCACAACATACCCCAATTGAGAGCAGCTGGACCTCTTGTACGGTAGTCACAATAAAAATATATGCGTCGTTTATGAGAAAGGAAGATATTGAAAATTATGTTTTAAGATTGAAGGGGTCATCCGAAATGATAATTAAGAACTAATATACATAAATATAAATAATAAAAACTTATAATTTGAACGTATCCACAAGTCTCACCTGCCCATGACACAGCGGAAAGGGATTATAGGGAATTAATTCATCGAGCTCTGCTCTTCGTAAATGGGCGAACCTCCGTAAAGGAGAGCAAATAATTTTAATCTAGTTCACGATAGTTAACTAGATTAAAAACCCTAACCAAGGAAAGGAAAAAGGACAAACAGTTGGTCATAAGTAATTTACTAAAGTACCTTTTTGTACTTACTGAATAAAATGTATTTAATATGTTATTGACTATTTGCTGAACCCTCTTCGGGCTGCACCCCTGACTTCCGTCGTCAGCTCTTAAAACTGAGTGATACGTAACTCAATCTTATCAATATTACTCAATAATACACTTTTTTTTAACTCAATTTTAAACGCATTTATATACCTCATAGCACAAACCAGTACCTATCAAACACATATACATAATTTATATACCTCATAGCACAAACCAGTACCTATCAAACACATATACATAATTTATATACCTCATAGCACAAACCAGTACCTATCAAACACATATACATAATTTATATACCTCATAGCACAAACCAGTACCTATCAAACACATATACATAATTTATATACCTCATAGCACAAACCAGTACCTATCAAACACATATACATACAATTTATAATATACCTCATAGCACAAACCAGTACCTATCAAACACATATACATAATTTGTAATTTCATAGCACAAACCAGGTACCTATCAAACACACATATACATAATTTATATATCTCATAGCACAAACCAGGTACCTATCAAACACAAATACATCATTTATATACCCTCATAGCACAAACCAAAATCTCCATCAAACACATATACATAATTTATATACCCTTATAGCACAAACCAGTACCTATCAACACATATACATAATTTTATATACCTCATAGCACAAACCAGTACCCTTATCAAACACATACATAATTTATATACCTCATAGCACGTAAAAACCAGTACCTATCAAACACATATACATAATTTATATACCTCATAGCACAAACCAGTACCTATCAAACACATATACATAATTTATATACCTCATAGCACAAACCAGTACCTATCAAACACATATACATAATTTATATATCTCATAGCACAAACCAGTACCTATCAAACACAAATACATAATTTATATACCTCATAGCACAAACCAGTACCTATCAAACACATATACATAATTTATATACCTCATAGCACAAACCAGTACCTATCAAACACATATACATAATTTATATACCTCATAGCACAAACCAGTACCTATCAAACACATATACATAATTTATATACCTCATAACGCACAAACCAGTACCTATCAAACACATATACATAATTTACTTAATACCTCATAGCACAAACCAGTACCTATCAAACACATATACATAATTTATATACCTCATAGCACAAACCAGTACCTATCCAAACACATATACATAAACCAGTACCTATCAAACACATATACATAATTTATATACCTCATAGCACAAACCAGTACCTATCAAACACATATACATAATTTATATACTTCATAGCACAAACCAGTACCTATCAAACACATATACATAATTTATATACCTCATAGCACAAACCAGTACCTATCAAACACATATACATAATTTATATACCTCATAGCACAAACCAGTACCTATCAAACACATATACATAATTTATATACCTCATAGCACAAACCAGTACCTATCAAACACATATACATAATTTATATACCTCATAGCACAAACCAGTACCTATCAAACACATATACATAATTTATATACCTCATAGCACAAACCAGTACCTATCAAACACATATACATAATTTATATACCTATCAAAACACATATACATAATTTATATACCTCATAGCACAAACCAGTACCTATCAAACACATATACATAATTTATATACCTCATAGCACAAACCAGTACCTATCAAACACAAACACAAAATTGTTTACTCAATATTTAAAATAAATTAATTCAAAAATATGCTTCGTTTTCACCACTTTATAAACATACATAGATATCTACATGTTTCGAAAGCAATGCTTTCATTTCGCTTTCGAAACATGTATATAAAGTAGTGAAAACAAAGTAATTTTTTTAATTCATTTATTAATAATGACACCATAAAGTGAATACCAATCGTTTGAATAAATTCTATAATATTTGTTTTTCTCATCTCATCATAAGTACGTTCGTAAGTTTTTTCTTGTTCACATTTCTTTATACTTAAGTATTAAAACTTTTTTCTAAATATATTATATTAGGACACTATGTCAATACTAGATTTTTTCCCTTATTTTTGTATAATGGCACTTAATATGAACTGAACTTGTCAATTTGACTGTCCTAAAACGGGATTTGTTCCCAGTTGGAGAGTCAAAGCTTTCTTCCTTTTTATTGTTTAATAATATGTGTGTTTCAAATAAATAAAGAAAGTTATTACGGAAGAAGTAGTTCCTTGGAGACTCGGAGGTCGATTGGTATGTTTGATGAATCTTAAAAATGGAATAACAGATAACATTAGAAACAAGCATACAGATCTCAAGGTTCCTGTGCAGTCGGATATGATCTGAGGAATTAACGAATGGTCGAACTGTTTAAGTTCGTGGATTTTAATTTCTATAATGACGAACGTAACGATGCCCAACTGAATAGATCACTACTTTGTCGATCTGTTAAAAACCTTCCATCCTCGATTCGCTGTCACTTCTTTTAATATCGAGGTCAAAAACGTTTTTTTTTTAAGGCAAATTTTCGAGTAGCCAATATCTGACAAAACATTAGTCCCCTAACTCATGCCTTAAGAGCTGACACAATGCTGCTCAGTGTGTAATTTTAGGTGAGCTTTGTTAGAGGATTGAAATTGATTGAAGCACCTGCTTATAAGCGGATGAGCACTTCCTCTGTTGAGAAGTTTGTGGAAATACGAATGATAAAACGTACAATATTTTTTCGGTCAGTTTAAAAATCAGTTCCTAAATTCAACTCAAAAAAAATACCAACTCTTCTTTTGCCACTAACCTTCTCCTGAATGAAATATAAAAAAAAAACAAACAAATAATAATAAAAGAATAACTGCAGCATCATGCAATGTGCGGTGTTCTCTGATATTGTATAAAATTACATCTTCTCAGGCTAAAACTTTATAATATAACGTGTTAATCTGGAGTGACCTGTTATCGGGAAGAGGGACGTCGGAGAGTTATTATTTATTAATTCAAAATAATGATAGTATTATTACGCAATACGATAAATATAATGTTTTTAAATAGAAAAATAATTATTAAATATTTTATAAATTTACATAGGCTTAGCATTTATCAAAATCCAATCAGAAATATTACTTTTTTCTGACTGTTCCATTGTATGTTTCACAAAATATTTAAAATACGAATACGATTTTTAAAGTGGAAAAGGGTATGTTTAATAATTTGTCGTTGCGTTTTTGTAAATAAACGTAACCAAAAATTTGTAATCCGCATTACAAAAAAAAAACATTTAACCCAATTTTTCATGGCCCGTAAAGTGATTTTTCACAAAAACGTGCTATACAAATTACCCCATTATTATTATTATCCATAAGGCATAATAACAATAATATCAAAACATACAGTGATAACTTAATTGAAAGTTCATTCTCAAATGTATTTATTATATTGTATACGCCCTTTGGGGGCTTTTAGATATTCTGTTAAATTTTAAATAGGTAGGTACATCGATGGAATAGATTGTTTTCATGAAATACAACAACTAAATCTTTAATATGTCTCACAAACAAATTCATCAATAACATCGTGTATGTACAATTCTATATATTTTGCAACAAAGGCGAATATACAAAACGCACAGCATATTCATCCATACTCTTGTATTATATATAGATCATGTGGAAAATATCCATATTTCCTGTGAGGCAGTTAACTAGCCTAGTCATTCTTCCTAGGGGCATCAGCATCGGTTAGTTAGTTCTGCAACTGGGAAGAATCAGAAGCCTCTTTGCGACCTCGCGTGATATTTTCGGGGACACAGAATCCTATTTCAGCCTGGATGTTGGGTACGATAAACCGTTCAGAAGTCTATAAGTCACAGGCAGTAACGCGATATCCCTTCTAGAACTAAGGCTGTCGATACCCAGTATTCCCGAGATAAATGCTGTTGGAAACAGCCATGGATAATAACCGAACTGTCTCTGCCCCAAGCCAAAGATCCACTCTCGACAATGCTACGCACTAAGCTAAAGTAGAGCAACTTTATAACAATCACACCTATCAGAGCCACTTCTCAAAAAAAAACGCATTCTTAGACATTCAACAGTAACACATTATTGAAATTCTCAAATATATACGGAAAAATGATTTATATCGTAAAATAATTTAATTACTGTTATTATTTATATTTTTACTTATTGAAAAAATATATATAGTCAACGTTCCTAGCAAAATCAGTCCAAAAAGTTGTTCCCGCGCGTGAAATACGAAGGGGGGTGAAGCAGCTGTCGATGTAGCCCGAATCCTTCCGAACGAGAACGAACGGAGCGCACCGCCGCGGACCGAGGCATTTCTTATCGGCGGCGCGTATCGATTTAAGATGCTCCTTGAGTTTTTTAGAAATAAAAAGGAAAATTTTCAGTATATTGATATGGTAAAACCGATGAAAGGTTTCACCATCGCTTTTTCTATTTTTTCCAGAACCACTCATGCAGTCATGTTGGTATTTTGCAGTAATCTATAATTCTATAGACCCTACGAGCGCTTGTAATCGACTCAAACCCGTGTTATCTCAATGTAGCCAATTGGCCTCATTTATTTTGCCCATATTTCGAACAATGATGTGTACTCCATTTATGTACCTCAATGTACATATATTATTTTAGTTGATTTTGTTAAGTACATCTTTTTTTCAATCTCCGTTTTTATTTTTCCCTCTAACGTGTAACTTTACATTGTTTTAAAATGCTTTGGGTGTGGTGGGGTCCCAACCAGCCTCTTTAAAACTCCTTTACAATGCCCTCATCCGAAGTCATCTTGATTACGGATCTTGCCTGTTTGATTCAATATCTTCTTCAAATTCTCATAAATTAGATAAGATCCAGTCGAAGTCTCTTCGTTTTATTCTAGGAGCCATGAAATCTTCCCCAATCAACTCAATGCAAGTAGAATGCCGCGAACCCCCCTTGCATATAAGAAGGCGATGCATAGCAGAAAAATATATTTTCAAAACATGCTCAATAACATCCCATCCCCTGATTCCTAAACTTCAATCTTTATAGTATGTTGTTATATCAAATCCATTTTGGAAAAAACATTCCCCCCCCCCCCTTTTCTATGACTGCTATACCCACCAACATCTATCGTAATGAATCTCTTCCCTTATACCATACTCGTGTTCCTATGAAAGCTTTACTTTCTATCCCAAGGTTCACCAGTTTATAGGAATAAGCAAAAAACGTATCAACAATTCAGCTCAATCAAATAATGTAAAATTTAACAAAATTATTGAAAACAATTTACCAAAACTAGAGAACCCGAGGCTTAGAAAAAAATACGCACATACCGCTGAGAGCTTCGTCTTAACTTCTTCCCTTTTTTCTCAAATATCATCATATGATTAATTAATGTATTAATTTCACAATTAATAAATTCATAATTATTTGCCGTTATAAGCAATTTTAATTAAGAGGAACGGCTGCGCGGCCCGTTTCATACAAAACTTAATTTTGGATTAGAGGCTAAATACCCATCCAAACCGAATGACAGTATTTTATTTATTTTTGTCTTAAATTATGAAGTACATGCCATGAAAAAAAAATCATAATTTTAGAGACAACCTAGAAAATTATTTGTGGATTTATCGTATTTTTTAAAAAAACTTATCGTATTTGCTATGTAAATATGATTATGTAAATAAAAATACGAAAACAAAGCATTTAAAAAAAAAACACATTTTTTCGGGTCGATATTTAAAATTATGTTCGGCAAATTTGTGTTCCAACGTAAATTGGTCGTTTTAAAAATTAATAATTTTAAATGCATTTAATAATAATAATAATAATACTTGGATGATTTGTATAGCGCCGTTTTTGGGAAAAATCACCTCAAGGGCGCTGTACAAATACTACTTGCTAGGGTTTATCTTATTATGTACATATACAGAAAACATACTTACCTAGTAGGCACTCCAGATTAAAACGTTAATTTACAATGTCTTGGGCTGAGATGATATGACTTTGCACGCACAGGACACATACATTAGACACTGAACACTGCATGACATTGAAGTTACTGTTTAAATCCTATTTGTCATCGATATTATGTACATTAAAAGGTTATTGGCAAAAGAAGAGTAGGCATTTATTTGAAACATGATTTTATTTGAGATTTTTGATAATAATTATTTACATTTACAAATATTTATAATTATTTGTTTATTAGGTATAAAACTGAACCATTCATGGATATGAAGAGATGAGTTTTGAGTTTTGCTCTGAATTCTGTCCGAGTCTTTAATCAATCTTATTAACAATAACACCACAAAGTATTTTTAATAATACTTAAATATTCTAATAAAACTGTGTTCATCTGAAGCGACCTGCCAGGTAAGTATATTTTTCTGTATCTGTTTGATAATTAGATAAAGAATAGGAAGTAATATTTGTATAGCACCCTTGAGGTGATTTTTCACAAAAACGACGCTATACAAATCATCCAATTATTATTATTATTAGTATTAAAGTCAATACCAATCTTTTGAAGAAATTATAAACAAATAGATTTTACGTTTATTATGTCACAGAAAATTAATTAATAATACTATACATTCAATGTATTATTTGTCTTCAACAAAAAAAAAACAAGATTCACTATTGTAATATGGATACGGAGTCGATAAAAATACTTCCATTGGATTTATATATCATTTAACAGCATAATTATAAAAAAAGGAGTTATTAAAAATACTGTACTTTTTTCTATAAAATCTTTTTAGATGGCATTCACATGGAGTATTTATAAAAAAAATGAAAATGTTATAAAAGTGTTAAGAATTGGATTACCAGAAATTTCGTCATTTTGATAGCAAATAACCTCCCCTATCACCCTACTTCATTTGATCAATGACTTATGGCACACCTGTATATGTGGAGTGACCACATGTTTTTGTTTAGTTTTAAATTATACCCCGACGAAGCTTGGGATAAATGAAACCGGTTGGTGATGATTTAAAAATAATAAATTGGTGGTTTAAAGCAAAGTGTTTGTTTTATTTAACAAATGTAATTTATATTTATAAATCATATTGAGTATTACTTCGACTTGACAAATTACAGCAAATAAGGAAAACAACTTGAAATACCCATCATATGTCACGTGTATCTCTGTACTCAATAAAACACAGTACTCAGGAGAACAGTCACTCAAATTGAGGAAGGTCCCTACTTAAAAATTCGGTTATAGCGATAACATTATTAATAATAATAATAATTGGATCATTTGTACATCGCCGTTTTTTGTGAAAAATCACCTCAGGGGCTCTGTAAAAATATTACTTCCTATTCTTTATCTAATTATGTACAAACAGATACAGACATGCTTACCTGGCAGGTCCTTCAGAGGAACGCAGTTTTATTAGAAAATTTAAATACGGAGATGATATTTTTACAGTTGCTATTTTATCCCCCTTTTCTATTGATGTTAAATTTATTAGAAGATTGGTGGCACATTAATTATAATTTATTCAAAAGATTGGTATCACTTTGTGGCGTCATTATTAATTAATAAAAGAAATAAAAATTGCTTTGTATTCACCACTTTATTAATATATACATATCAACATGTTTCGAAAACGATGCTTTCTTCATACAAAGTAATTTTTAATTAATTTATTAACATTAATTCTTTAAAACGATTTTGAATATCATACGTTTTTCAAAGTTTTTAGAACAAGGTACTCGCACGTAATTAGAATATTGCTTCAAATTTCAATAAGGAACTCCAGTGAAAAATATAATTACTTTAAAAATACATATTCATATAGATCAGCGCCCTTGAGGTGATTTTTCACAAAAACGGTGCTATACAAATCATCCAATTATTATTATTATTATTATTATCAGCAAACGCCCATTCTGAATGTATAACTTTCATTACATGTAGAATTTATAAATCGTTATTTAAAAGTGTATTAAAAATCAGTTCATCAAAACATCGTATTATGTTGGTTCCATTGCAGTTAGAACATATGACGTCACGTGCGCATTCTGTTTTTGGATTAGTATGAAAAAAAATATTTTTAGTTTTGCCAATATTTTAACATAATTTGGATGACTTTAAGCTCTATAATTGTTGTTCAGTCGCTATCTATATAAGTCTTAGATGTAAGTCACTAATTATAAGTCTGAATTAGGTATTTTCTAGTCATAAATATTAGCTGTAAGCCATTAGTAATTAATCTAATATGTAAATTATTACATATAAGTCTAAGTGATAAGGTATAGGTTAGATAAATTATGTTGTAAAACGCCTTTGAGGTGATTTTCTCACGAAAACGGCGCTATAAAAATAATCCATTTATTATTATTATTATTCAATATAAAAAAACAATCATTAGTGAAATAGATTAGAGTATTCATCAGTAAACCAATTATCAATACGAATATTATGATAATATTAATGCTCAATACTATTAGTATGAATAGAATATATAAGTATGTACGGTAAAGTTCATCCTTGTTTTTAGATTTAACATCCTAACCTCAAAACTGATTAAAGCCGGTCGGCCATAGATTTGGAGCGTTTTTTCGGGCTTTGAAAATTTAAAACTTACTTAATATGAAAACTTACTTTACAAAAAAAAACTAAATATACTGGTATTATTGTTGGAACGTCACTAATGATAAAAAATGGGCCCGTGTTTCTTATTCTCTTCTATGTACAGTAAACGGTGATTACGTCACATTGTACGTGATGACTATCAACACAAGTTTATGTATATTCCTGCGGTGAGCTTATCGCACCGCAAATAAAATTACTGACTGTTGAATAAAAAAAGTTGAGTAATTAAATCTAAGAAACATCAAACTAAAACTATTGCCAAATGTTTTTACGCGTATCTCGCAACACAGTTTTTTCTTCTCGGAATCGTGTCTGGCGGCGAAGATATGTTTTGATCTAAGTCCTGGAGTGACGTAGATTGCAGAAGTAACGAAACACAGCACTGGCAGTTCGTTGCATAACCAATTGTAATACATTTTGATTTCACAGTTGGAGAAATAATGAAGCCAGTTCAACGGAAATCTGTTCGGCTATTGAGTTTGGCAGCCATCTACGATCTAGAGCCCTTAGACACCTGATAGAATTCTTCAGTTGGTTAAATTCCACCAAAACGATACCTACTCGAAACCTTGCTTGAAATGGCTTTAGCCGTATTTTGTGACCGGGTACTTCCCCACCTTCCTATTCCCTATCCTCTATCCCACTGGCTCCGGACACTTTCGAGCAGAGGGTACTCTCGTGCAGTATTCATCTTTATTATATAGGCTTCAGGTGGGAATGTTGTGTCTATTCTACCGATCTTTCAATTAAAGGTGCCCCGTGGAACTGGCTTTAGCAATCCCTTGCACATCTGGGATACATACATTTATATGCAGTTTACATTTTCCACGTAAGAACGAGTCGCTCAATAGCATCGCTGAGTATTTCGATGCCAAGCTTTGTGTTTTCTCCTTACTTCAATGGTGGTCTCTTGAAAACCCAGGTTCACTCCTTATTTTTCTTATAAATATCCTTTATGTAGCATCTCCCAATAAGGGCTATTTGTATTCTTAAAAAAATATTATTGGAATCCTGTTAGAATCTCATTGGATCCTTTTTCGTAGATAATTTTTTCATCAATAAAATTCACTCCACTGATAGTATAAGCAATAGATTCAAAACAAATGGATCCCATCCCGAACAAAGCCATCCCGATGCTAAGAACGACCACAGCAGAGCACAGCACAGCACAGCACCACTACTTGTATTTAGGTATACGATGGCACAATATATTATTACCTAAAAATAAAATTAATGAAACCGAAACTTTAAAATATGAACAATTCAAAAATCAAATTAACTCCCTGCACTTAGATAGTGATATATTGTACCCTTAATGCTCGTATGCTATCCACCATATAAATTACTATTTAGTTATTTTTTAATTATTATTCTGAAAATGTTCTGTTGATTTACATTCCTAGTTATTTAATAAGTTTTTATATATTGTTTACATATTGAATTGTTTTGATTATTTTATCATTACATATATAAATACTCCTCCCATAATCACGCTACTGGAGCTCAACTTACGGAGAGTAGATCAATAGGAAGTTTTTGTTTTTATTAATAATTTTTTTGATACATACATTTACACAAACATGGTACAGTGGTTATAAACAATTTTTTAAATATTTCTAATATATATACATCTGAACATATGTACATAAACCTACGTGTAATGTATATAAAACAAAAAATCCCACATAGGCAAGGCCAGTGCGTGGGGATACCTGGTATCAGTTAGTGGCAGTATATTTGTATTAATACATGGATGTTGAAGGTAAGTTAAATAAAAATTATAAGTTAAATAAGGAAAAGAAAATGAAAAAAATATATATATACAATTATAGCAGGAATGGGGTGATATCTTTAGTTTTAATACAGTTTTTTTATAACATTTTTGTATGTGCGTAAAGAAGATATGTTTGGACACTTACATTCTGTAGATAGTATATTATAAATTCTGCTCAAGCCTAATTTTGCACAAAGGTACTTCAAGTAAGTTACTGTTACTAAAGCGGTTTTCGTTTTTTGTGAATAGTTTTTTTCTTGAAAATATATATTTTAGGCACTGTAGACAATATTTTTTTCTTATATCTAACAGTTCAACCTCACGGAATAGTTGTATGAAGGGGAAGGCACTTTCTGTATATATTATTATTTTTAGTATTAATTTTTGAGATGTTTCAAGTGGTTTAATGTAAGTATTATAAATTCCCTCCATCCGATTATTCCATAAGATACTGATGATTGCACCAGTGCATGGTACACCATTTTCATTATTTTGATATCAACTATGTTTATTTATTTTTTATTTATTTATTCATTAACGCCCCAAAGGGCTTTTACATATTTTAACATTAAAATGATTATGTGAACAGAACTTAAAAAAAAATAACATGATGCATAGTTGGTATATAAGTGTAACATATTTATAATATATATGAAGGTATAATAATGTATAAGTGCATGCCACAGAGAAGTTACAAAGGGAAAGGTTTTTAATTTGTAGATACTACTTTTTTTTATAAACATAGCAATAGCCTGATCTACATGATACATAATACACAAGTGCATAATATAATACTCTTTATGAGTGCATGACATTGTGAAAAAAAATCATTGTATTATTCAAACGTTTAAATATGTAAGTTAAATACCTTATTTTACTTACAAGCTTTTCTACATGATATGTCCATTTGAGTTGGTTATCTATTATAATTCCCAAGTATTTAACTGTATTCCCTGAACTCATTTCTGTACAATTATGGCATATAACAGGGTTGCAAGTATTGTTGTGGAACCTTATATTTAGTTGGTTTGTTAGAGGTGCCGTCATTTTGGTATTATAGAAAAGGATGTAAATAGTTTTTTTCACAGTTTAGAGTTAAAAGGTTTTGATTGTGAAAATTCTTTGATAATGGATGTGCATTTATTGACATTTTAAGTGACTTCGTTCCAGGATTTACCATGTACTGTGATCGCAGTATCATCATCAAATGAGAAAAGTTTTCCCGGTGTTTTCATGTTACATAGATCATTAATGTAAACGAGGAACAATAACGGGCCGATAACTGTTCCTTGAGGAACCCCATGCTTCACAGAATCTTGTTTACTAATATTAGCACCAATTTCTGTGCATTGTCGGCGATCAAGTAGATAATTTTTTTTTAATAATGAGAGACAGTTATTTTTAATTCCTATATTATTGAGTTTTCTAATCGGTATATTATGATGTACGGTATCGAACGCCTTTTTTAAGTCTAAGAAAATTGTTAGGCTTTTTATATTTGAGTCAAGATTAGTATATATATTTCTTGTTAGGTTAAATAAGGCATCATCTGTACTAAGACGAGATCTAAAACCACATTGCTTTGAAGACAAAAGTGCATTAGACTCTAGGAACTCTAGGATTTTCTATCTATATTATTTTTTCTAATATCTTTGCAAGTTAGGATATCAGCGATATTGGTCTGTAATTGGCTAGTTTAGAGATTGATCCAGATTTATGGATTGGTACAATATTTGAGAGTTTAAACGCGTTTGGGAAAGTGTTTTTTTTTCAAAGCAAGAATTAAATATATGTTGCACAGGTAAGGATATATGTTGTTTAATTGATTTGATTGTATTGCACCTCAATTCGTCTGGACCATTGGCTGTATTTGAGTTGAGATTGACAACGTGTTTTAAAATTCCTGATTCAGTTACGCGTTTAAATTTAGAAAAAAACAGTAGTATTTTCAGTGTCAATATCCATTTGAATAGGTCTGGATGTATTGTTTCTAAATGAAGGATTGTTATTTATTAAATCTGAGGCAACATTTGTAAAAAAATCATTAAATTTATTTGTAATTTTTCCCATATCCGTTAATACTACTTTCTCTACTGTTACAATTTTTTCATGGAAAGTTTGTACTTTATGCTTTCTATTTGAGATTTCTTTTATGACTTGCCACGTTTTTTTTAGAAGTATTATCAGCTAATTATAATTATTTAGTGTAGTATTCTTGTTTACATTTCTTTATAAGAATATTTAAAAAAATCCTGTAAATAATATATTGCTGTCGTAAATTTCCCCTGGGTGCTATACTCTTTATTATTTCTCATAGTTTTTGTAAATTTTGTATAGTTTGTTCCTGTGTTCGCTTGCGATTATTAGTCCACGCGTGACCCATGACTTCATTTTGTTATGTTTTCTTTTAGGATAATTAATAGGTGTTAGTTCTAGACTATCCTTGATATTATTATTTAATATCGTATAGAAGGTATTTAATGATTGTAACCGAGTTTCATGTTTCTTTTTTTAAAGAATCATTGTTTGGTAGTTGATTTTATTTCTCCCCACTTGTTGGTCTTTAGCTTTCTGATGATATTTTAAGGTACTGTGGTCACAGAAAGTGTAATAAAAAAATTAATAAAAAAAAAAATTTAAAAAATTTAAATAAAAGATTAATAATAATAAATAAATAAAAAACAATTAAAAAAAATTTTTAAAAAAAAATAAAAACAAAAATAATTCCTGTAAGGGCAAATAAATAGATGCAAGTAAAAAAATCCATGTCGTTCTATATACATAACCTATATTCTTAGTTAAATTCTCCTAGAGGAAGGAGGACCAGAGCGTGTCACTTGATGATTGTAGTAGATGATGGATACTGAAAGGCTGTCGGAAATATTCTATTAAAAAAAACACAAATAAAGATAAACGATTCCAAAAAACCAACCATTGTAATAACGTTAGCCGGAAAAACCGGAAACCAAGTGTGACTCGTCTGCGTTAATTCTGTCATTACCATTCATTGGCTGTAACGTAATTAGTCATAAAAAATATTATGAGGTGTATTCAAATATGATTTCACAAGTCATTTCAACATATTGTTGATTTGTCGATAACGTCAGAATATTGGTCATAAAATACATACATTGGGAAATCCGAGTTCCGCGACATTATTGCTAATATTTATTTTTAAAATTGTTTTTGACTAAACAAAATCCTCCAAAACTAAAATAAAATAAAATATGCAACATTATTAAGACAGGAAATAACATCCTTTAAATACAGGTCTTCTGAATTTAATCAACTAAATTCTGTGTTTATTTATCATAATACGATGGGTTTTACTTGGAGGGAGCCAGTTGGTCTCACAAACTCAAGATTCTGTCAAAAACTCATTCTGTCGGTCTACAAGGATAGAGGAACGGCTACGCAGCATATTTCATACAACTTAATTTTCGATTTGATGCCAAAATACTCACCTAAACCGAATGATCTTTTATTCATCAAATGTCATAGCAAATATCTAGTACGGATTAGAAGGATTTTATGCGATTTCAGAGGCAACTTTAGCAATTATTTGGGGGCTAATGGTGATTTTAAAAAGTTTTACCCCATTTTCTATGAAAATATAATGAAATGTAAGATAATAATTTAAAAGAAGTTTTTATATAAATATTATGATATAGTTAAATTTAAATTTAAAATGAACTATTTACGTTGGAACTCAAATTTGCCGTACATTATTTAAAATATCAACACAAAAAACAAAAAGCTTTTTTAAAGATTTTTTTATTTTATTGTGTAATCATTTTTACATAGCAATTATGACAACAAAAAAATCCAATAAAACCGCAAATAATTTTCAAAATTGGCTCGAAAATCATGAAAAAATGATATCATAATGGCCTTATATTTCAAAATTTTAAACAAAAATAACTTCATGAACTTTTATTCTTTATATACTCCGATTTCATTTGTACAACCTAATTCCACATTTAATACTTAGCTTTTCAAATTATTTGTACTACATTATTATGCTTGTAGTTAACTGTGATATTTAATTATTGTTTATGGTATATTTATACCGCTGATATTAAATAAATAGATAAAAAAATTGTTACAATTATATTAATAATACCAATAATAATTTAATTATTTGTACGAGGTGTGTTCAAAAGAAAAGGTGGATTTTGAATTTTCGCGGGCTGTGTACATTCGATTATCGATTTTTTTGTTATGTTGGTACATATATGTTTATCATATGTTAGCATTAACAGCCATTTTGGATCAGTGGTTTGTTTTTGACAACTGGAAAGGTTGGTCACGTTTTTGGGTGTTCTTCGATTTTTTTATTTAGGTTCGTTTTCTAAGGCATCATCAGTCCGATTGAAGTGAAATTTTAGATTTGCTTTATTTTCTATGTCCCCATCAGCATTTCTTCAAAAAAAAAAAGATTCTTTTTACAAAAAAAATGTTAATAATTGTTAATCCTACGGAGGAATTTCTTAGTTTTGGTCTTAACTTGATGGCCGTTTTCAGGGGCATCATCAGTCCAATTAAAGTGAAATTTTAGATTTGCTTTGTTTTCTATGTCCTTATCAGCATTTCTTCAAAAAATCCAAAAAATCGATGTTTTTCGATTATTTACAATATTTTTTTTACAGTTGTCAAAAACAAACCACTGATCCAAAATGGCTGATAATGCTAACATATGAGCGCCCTTGAGGTGATTTTTCACAAAAACGGCGCTATACAATTCATCCAATTATTATTATTATTATGATAAACATATGTGTACCAACATAACAAAAAAAAAACGATAATCGAATGTACACAACCCGCGAAAATTCAAAATTCACCTTTTCTTTT
>JAHDVE020004913.1:0-56423 GCA_022606495.2 Halesus radiatus
GTAGCTCACAGATTAAATTACAAAGATTTATGTAGAACATTTACTGTAAATTAGATATTTATTCTGCTCAGTGAAAATCTTTTTGAAAAAGTTTTTGTGATTTACACAAAAACTTCCAAAATCATCGGTGTCTATATTATATATCCATGAAAGCCCGATACTTAAACAGCAGGCTTTAGTGCCTACATAGTTAGGCAGAAAGCTTGGCCATCCAGATCCTATGGCGATCGCGATCGTAGCCTCTGTAGCTAGCTTCCATAGGTAATACCGGCTTCATGGTACAATTGTCTGCAAGGGTGCATTCAGGGGCTTTGTGAATGTTAATCGATAACTTGCAACGTGGATTAATCTCAATTAAAGTTTAAAAAAAGCAAAGTACTAGTCAAGTTCTCGCTTATTGTGATGTTTCGTAGCGAATTGAAATGTACAATTTTTACTTGAATTCAGTTGTTTTGTATATTGGTTCTTTAAGAATGAAGTACTTTTTTACGCTTATACTGTAAACTTCAGAGAATGTATTTGTATTATTATTTATTGAATAATATTGATTAAATACAATGGGAAACTTGTTCCCGGTAAGCCACTGCAAGTAGCTTGTCAGCACGACTTTATTTCAACAATATTATATAATACAACAATAAACAACAATCCTCATACACATGTACCGCAATAATAGAACAATGTAGGTGTATGCATGTGGTGATCAATGTACACAAGTTGGAAATTAAAAAAAAAAAAAAAAAATATAACAGCATAACGGTTTCGTTATAGAGATACTAGAGTCCAATTCATAATATCAATTTAAAAAATATATTATAAAAATATCAAAATATTAACGAGTAATAAACAAATTGAGAAAAAAAGAAACAGTAGAACAGTTTTGTTACAGTGAAGATAGACTTAATATAATAGTAATAAATAAATATTTCTAAAGATAGTGATCTTATTTTGAGTGAAGGATGTGGATAGCGTGAAATAATTTTATTATAAGAAAAAATAACACTTTTATACTCAGCCGACTAACTGTCCAATACCCGATGATATTTTTATGTTTTTAGGCAAAACAAAAAGTTGCCTGAGAAAAAAAAGTGTATATTTTTAATTTCAAATAATCTCAGAAATCGCCGGTTAAATGCTGTCCGGTGTGTCTTGTTACCTTGTATATATATTACACATTTTAAAAATTATAGTGTTACTTCACAAAGTTATATACATATATATAAATATACACATATACTGCCGTGATAAGTAAAAATACAGTACCTTCCCTGAGACTCCCAAGGAGGATAATGTGTTTTTACTTACCACAGCATTATATATGCACCTACTCACATTTATTTTTCTTAGATATTTATGATGAACGCAAAATACTTTGTGTAATATGTTGGTGTATACGAGTAGGATTACAAATCCTTTTATTTATATAAAAAATTGAAAAAAAAAGTGTATATAAAACATTACGTGGGTAGTGGGTGGGGATGTAGCAATGTACTTCTTCGACCCCTTTCGCCTTTTCATACAGTTAAGCTCCTGTTCATTTCACAAATCCTTTCATCGATACGAAATCCAATCATTTTTGAGGGATATTCGTCCGATCCGGGATTTGCCGCCAATGACCGCAGATATATATTGTGCGACTCCCCGCGCCCGTTTAGTCAGTAATCCCAAACGAGACGAAAAGGCACTTTCAACACAGATATGATATAACTGATGTGTAAAACGATGTGTTCCTTTTGGGGAACGTACGTGTTTTACCGGTTATGTTTGTTTTAATTTGAATGGTGTCAGTGCTGCCCACGGCGGGTATTCCGTTTGACAAACTAGGGGCAGTTGGGGCGAACCGTGTCACCGGGCAAGTCGCTTTGGTACGGAATCCAATTGTGACGGTCAGTCATGCGTCGCGGATCGGTTTAAGTGGACTATTAAACAAAACCCTTTTAGCGGCGAGTCGACTCTCCCCGCTGTCCCGAGAGCCCGGATTAGCCAGGAAACTAATAAGGATAAGCACTTACATCCGATAGGTCCGAATACCACTCTTCCCAGGCTCCTCACTCCAAATGTGAAAGGTTATAAATAGTTTTCAACGAATATAACTAAGTTCATTATTATTTTAATAAGAAGAAGCTTACCTACATACAGTTCAGGAGCTTAAATTAGGGCACAAAGCTCCTATCAACAAAAATCATTTCTTTGAAAATAGTGATCAAAGGTTTTCAAATAAATCACTACAACATTAGGTGGGTATAATAATAAAATTAATAATAATGTACCGATCAGCTTCGGCATGACGGTACTTAGATAGGTTTTTTTTAATTCGTGGTGCACACAAAGTTACAATGATTTATCAAAAAAATTAGCGCTGATTAGAAGCCGTTATTAAAGTCCAGATCATTAAATGCGATAAAAAAGGAAACGAGCATTGTTGGGAAACATACACTCAGACGGTTACGCTCGCCAAAATCGTTTAATTTGACTGTAAAAAGGAATGACAAAGCCTCACACACGATGACCGAGGATTTCAGAATGTTTATCATCATGTGGTAATGTGCCCACAAATCCTCAATTTCTCGTTGGCAAAATCGCTTTTCGTTTAATGGGATTACGTGTCATTTTATTTGTACATTTTTAGGGTGAACATTATCTGAACAAAAAACAAAATGAAGCCGGGTTTATACTGTAATTATATAATTTTTAACCTGCATGATTTCACATGGAACAAAATGATTAATTTACAGAGCATTGATGATTTAGTAATTGGATAATTTTTTTTTATTTTTTTAAAACTTTTTAAAAAATATTTATAAGTAGTATTACAAGTAATTTACAAAATATATTTAATATAAGGGTATTCTTGGTTGTGTATACCTTAGCACAAAATAGGAGTTCTTGTAACTGATAAGGGAGCCACGATTCTTAATTTGGTAGTTATATAATCTTAAATTTGCTTCTATTTATAAAATGTTTTGTATGAAATATTTATGTAGGTACGTTTTTTTAAAGAGGGGTTTAATTTTATTTATTTGTTCTGATCGGTCATTAATACAGGGCATTTCAATATGGAGGTTACTGTAGATTTTTATGGATTGATAAATATAGTGGTTTTGCATGTGAGTTGTTTTAATATTAGTTGTTATGAATTGATTTCCATTTCTCATACGCTTGTAATATTCCTGATTTTATTTAAGATTTTTCTCTTCACATATTTTTATAATAGAAACTTGCTTAAATATATATTAAACATTTGTTAGTGGAAATATTGTGAAAAGTGATGTTCGTTGAGAAGGTGGAAATTAAGCTACATAATGTTGTATATTTATCGAATGACTTGGCAGCAACTTAGTTGTCTGAATAAGGAACTCCAGTGAACAATATTACGACTTAATAATATACTCATATACTGTATATGCCGATTCTGAAGACAAGTTTTTTTTAAATATATTATGCGTAGAATTGGTAAATCACTATTTAAAAATTATTGAATTTTTAATGTCCAGATTTTTAAACGTAGGCCCTTGAAATTCATCAAATAGGCGATCCGTTGGGTAGTCCGTAGATTTTTTAAATATAATTTTAATTATTATTCTTTGAACAATTTCTACTGAAAGAAGGTTAGTTTTATATGCGGATCCCCAAATAATGATACCATATTGTAGAGAGGATTGAACTAAGGCATAGTATATTGAGTATACATTTTTTAACGATAAAAAATTTCTAATTCTTAAAAATATATCTATTAGTTTTCTAATTTTTTTAACTACTTGACATATTTGGTCTTTTCCATTTTTGGTCGATTTCAAATTTTTATCGATAATTACTCCTAGGTGTTTGATTTTATTTGACATTTTTAGTATTGTGCAGCTTGAACTGCAATATTTTTTATTGCGACTTTTAGAATTGTCATGTATGACGATGTTAAAGTTTTCAGGGGTATCGTTCGTTTGTATTGCAAATGGAACTACAAAAGTTTTTTCACTATTTAGTGATAGTAAATTAATGTCGAAAAAAGACTTGAGAATGTTCATGTCTCGGTGGATTTTAATTTTACTTTTTCCCAAGTCTTTTCACTTATTATTAATACTGTGTCGTCGGCATATGAAGTAATTTGGCCATGTAGTAGTAAAAAGAAAATGTCGTTAACATATATGGTAAATAGGAATTCTTTCAAATTTTGATAAAATTGAGTGTTTTTGTAGATTTTCAATAGTTTGTATTGTCTGGTGAAAAGGTTAATGGATATTTTTCGCAAGATTTCTTCCAACTTTAGCAAAAAAAGAATTAAAGATGATTGCACATTGTTTAGGTTGCATATTGGCATCTATGATTTTATTTTCATGTTCAATGTACTTTATGTTTTGTGTTTTATTTGCGTTGTCTATAGCTAAATTATCTCTTTTCCACATTTGTTTATGGTTGTTTTCTGCAGATAATATTTTATTTTTAAAAAAGTTTTCTTTGCTTTTTTTAAATATGGGTTGTTAATTTATTTTTGTATTTTTGGTAAAAAATTAATGTCATTTCATTTTGGGGATTTTTTAATGTCGCTTTATAAAGTTTTTCTTTATTTCTAATAGACTTTGTAAGTCCAAGGCTCTAAACATCTTAATTTTGATTTTACGAGCACTGTAATTTCAGTGGCAGAGTTTTTTATGTGCAGTGCCAACATATTTTCAAAGTTTTTCGAACATGTTTCGGTATCATCGCTGTTTAAAACACTGTTCCAAAGTTCCCTTTTCTGATTTTCTTATAAAATAGTCATATTAGTGGTAAATCTTTTGGTTACTAAATCTTGTTTTTGAGGTTTTATTTTGTTATCATACAGAAGTATGCACGCATATTGCATGGTGATCAGTTATATTAATTTTCCAAATAATTGACTTTCCTTTGTAAAAATCTTTAATATTTACATTCGTCCAGATGTGATCTAAGCAAGATGGAGTATGACCTTTTATTTCTCTAGTGTTTTTATTAATACACGATTTAAAGTTTATTTTCGTCATACAATTAATATATTCATTTTTGATACAAATTTCATTTTTTTCGTTAATATTTGAATTAAAATCTCCTGCAATGAAACACAGTTTATTTTTTAATTTTGAAAATATACCTTTAAAATCATTAATAAACGTAGTAATGTTTGAACCGTGTGTTCTATAAATAGCTATTATGTGATACATTGATTTGTTTAGTTCGATTAGTACTTCGATGCAGTTAACTAAATGTATAGAGTGCTCAGTTATTTTAACAATACTAAATTTATTGTGTACGAATATTACTAGCCCACTATTTTTATTGATGTCTATGTTGGTAGTAATATAATTGTATTCTGGTAAGTGATACGAAGGTGACTCAATGTTTGTATATGTTTCGGATAGCAATATCCAGTCTAGTTTTTTATTTAAATTATTTATATTTAGAATTAGTTCATCGAAATTTTTTTGCAAACTTCGTATATTAATATGTATAGTGAAAATATCATTGATGTTTTTAGAAATGATATCATTGCATTTGTCAGTAAATACCTGAATTTTATAATTTTTTTCTAGTTATGAAGTCATCCATTTAAAACAATTTGTGTTGTATTTTAAGAGATTGTATCGATATATTTATTGAGTTTTCTTAAATGTTTTTTGTTAAATAATGTGTTTCTAATAAATAAATATTATTATTATTGTTATATTTAGTATAATTTTTTTTTAATAACTTATTGAAGTTTGTAAACCTCATTTTAATATTTAATCATCGAAGAAGATAATATTAACACATCCCAAATGAAACAAGAATCCGAAAAAACAACAGAAAATAAAAAGCAATAAAAAACACATAAATTTGTTGTAGACCACTTTTATTTTATCAAAACTCTACCGGTTTCGGAAGCACCCTTCCTTCATCAGGAGAATATTAAAACTGCATATTGAACTGAATATTAAAATTATGGCGAGCCACAAAGTTAATGCTTTTTACAAATATGAAAATAAAAAGATTTCAGTTGCATCTGGGACTCGAACCCAGGACCTCTACCTATCCGGGCAACCGCTTAACCAAATAGCTAATGGGACCAGTTCGATTTACGCCATCTACACCGATGTCATACTTCAAGTTCAAGAATTGTTAATATTATCCTCCATTTTGATCCCATATTATTGGTTGCTATCCTTATGATGATTGCAAAATTCCCGAGAGGTCCTGGGTTCGAGTCCCAGATGCGACAGAAATCTTTTTATTTTCTGTTGTTTTTTTTGGATTCATGTTTCATTTGGGATGTGTTAATATTATCTTATTCAATGGTTATATTTAGTGTTGTAATGTAATCATATTTGAGAACTTTAAACAATTTTAATAATAATAACACATAAGTAGGTAGATAGTGTACCCACTAATTAAAGAGAATATATGTTCTTCAAGTTGTTCAAAAATAAAATCATTTAAACTCCATCTTACGACAAAATGGTGTAAAAAACGTTTACTTGAGAATCAGTGTTGGAACAAGACGCGGGTTGGAGTCACTGTTTTTTTGTGGAAAAAAAACTCTGCAACAGTAGTGTGAAAAAATGAACAGTCCACGCTGGAACAGCAGCAGAGAAGATGGAAATGTAAAATTTGCATTTTAATGAAACTCCTACGCGCACATAACAAGGTTATCTAATTGCCGTGAAATTACAATGCTACTCTTGCAGCCCCAGCACCCGGTACCGTGCAGTCTGCTGCATGACAACCCTGCGATAGGGGGGAACAGCTTTCAAAATTGATTTAAAATCATTCTACAATCTTTCCATCTCAAATTACAAATCAAACCTCAGTTTTAGAAATATTTAATGTCTAATTACACAGAATACTTAACACAAAATGAAATAATCACGAGCTACAGAAAAAGAAGAGCACATACTCGTACATAATACAAACATTAAGCAATGACACAAAGATGACAAAAATATACATTTGAGACAATATTCAAGTCAAATCTGAACAATGTTTTAGTAGAGTTCATAATTTTAGACATTCTAAATGATAATTTTTGAATTTTAATTTCGTAAGGCCCGACAATAATCATTCAGACTGGTGCTAAAAATGTGAAGGCCCTGACTTGAGTTAACAATTCTCGATATTCTGGACAGTGGAGAATGGTACGCATAATTAGTAGAGTGTTTATTGAGGAAAAGCAATTCATTGTTTCTGAGTCTACGACCAGGAATGTTGAAGTGAATGAGTTGCAATAAAGAAGACTCAATAATACAATTAATTATTTAAAAAATGTAAATAAGACCGAAGTCTTTCATACGCTTTTCTAATGTAGAAATGTTTATGGTTTGTTCAATTTCATCATAGGAGTAATCGCCTCTTTCTCACCCTAATCTCCATGCACTTCTACGTAAGAAGCGATGTTATACAGATTCAATATGATGAATTGAACACCATAGAAAAGAGACCAAATGACACTGGCATATTCAAGATGAGAGGGAAAACAAGTGAGTAGTAAAGAGTTTTTAGGGTATTTATATTCTAAAAGTTACAGGCAATTCTATTGATGAAGCCAAGAAGTTTTAGTGATTTATTAGCGATATCATTGATGTGGTCACGAAAAGAAAGCTTAGAGTCTAAAGTTACACCAGGGTCCTTAACAGATCTAAAGGTAGATAGGGAGACACTATTTTAATTTATATTATTTTATGTTTTATTATTATATTTATTTTTTCATCTTACTCTTGATTGATAATCCAGCCGAAGATTGGAGGAACACGAAGTAGAGTAAGACACCGCACATCGTAGTTTTTTAATCCACATGACTAATATGAGAGCAGTTCTGTAGATGAAGATGATAAACTACTTTCAGTAGGAGAGGGTAGCTGAGAAATAAGAAGAATAGGTGATCGGAAAATATGTGGGCATGTTGCAAAAATACGCAAAGCAGCAAGGTTGTTTGTGAATGACCCACAAGTATCTTATTATTGAGAGTTAGGATGGCTTTGGCTTCCTCCATTGGAACAAAATATTACAGTTTTATGAAGCGAAAAGAAAATAGAGTAGAGATAGAAGTAGGGTAAAATGAGTGTTTGGATAATTAAAATCGATTATTTATCATAACATATATTTTTTCTTTATCAAAAACGTTTCAATTCTGAGCAACTCAAACTTATTTTGCACACATATGATTTTTCAGGTATTGCGTGATATGTGATAGTGTGCAATACTCGTGAAAAATAAAAACATCTGAGATTCCGGATTCATCTTCATTTTGTAAAATGAAATAATCACATATACGCAACTCTCTTTAAATACGTACGTGCGACATTTCTACGGATAAAAATAATATATTCGAAGGTTCAAAAATCAGAAACAAATCTCATCCATTCATCTGCACAACGCGACCAATCAGCGCGGGGAGATTTCGCACCTGTTTCACCGGAAGCGGGGAATTTTGCCAGCGGAAATGGAAAAGGTGGCGCAGGGGTGAGGCCGGGTTTCGCACCTTTTTAGCGAATATCGAAGGGTGCGATTCGGAAGAAATGCCGACGCACGCTCTTATAAAATTTGTCCCCAAGATGATGTCAACGTAAATTTTATTGACAGCGGTTTACAGCGTTATCACCCCTCGTAAAATTGAGTAAACAGGCAAACACTTAAAACAGTTTTTACCTTTAATAAAATAAAACACCATCATATAGTAACAAGGTATATAACAATTTCATTGCCAAACTTAATTCTTATTTTAAATACTATATTTTGTAAGCTTCAAGTAAGCAACAGTTTTGCAGCTATTAGGAAGGATACTATAATAATAATAATAATAATAGTTGGATGATTTGTACAGCGCCGTTTTTGTGAAAAATCACCTCAAGGGCGCTGTGTTTTACAATGTCTTACAAGTTTTAAAAAAACGTCAGTACTTAAGATAACATATTTATTTTTTTAACAACTTTTTCTATTTTTTTTTCTTTAATTTTTCAAAAAATTATTTTTAAAAAATCATGCATTACATCGAAATTAATAAAATACTCACAGAAACTAGGTAGGCAAAACGCTATTGCAGAACTTACGTCAGCTATATATCGTGCTTTAGACAAGAAAGTAGTTTAAATTTTGGATCGATTTGCGAAAGTTTTTGAGAGAATTTGTCCTATTTTAGAGTACATACTATGAGTATGCCCCATTCTTTATTTTGTGTCTCATACTTATATTGTTACATTATATTTTTTAAAAGTAAAAAAAAACTTTCTTCGAAAATCTTACATCTACGTTCAGAATATTATTATTATTATGCAAATATAATACTGTGATACATAATAATAATAATAATAATAATCGGATGATTTTTATAGCGCCGTTTTTGTGAAAAATCACTTCAAGGGCGCTGTACAAATATTACTTCCTATTCTTATATTATTCTTATGTTACATCTATTCTACGATTTTTTTTTTACATTTATTTTCTCTTTTTGGACAGGCTATCATTACACATTATTTATAGACCATATAAAGAGATGCAGTTAAATTATCAAAACTAAATACGGCTTGGTCTAAGTTTTTATAATGTTAAATTGAAAAAAAAAATAAGCTAACTGTATTTATTCCTTACGAAACATACTGTTATCAGTATGCCTTTTTTTCTTTCACCTGACAAACCTTTATTGTTACATTATATTACATAATTAATTTTAAAATGCAATGGCGCTACTCCCTAAATCAGACACGATGAATGATTTCTCCACTGAGATGGAAAGTGTTGTTAAAAACAAGTAGTTTGTAAATAGCCATAAGAACAATAATTTGTCTTTCAAAATAAATAAGAAAATGGATTCCTATATTTGTACCCTTTCAATTAACATTCTACCATACAGCTTTCATAATGAACTTAGCAGGCTAATAGCCCTGTGATTTCCACATTCCATAAGTGACCCTTTACCTTTGCGTAGATGCTTGATCACAGCCCTCCTCCAATCTAAAAGAGTGTAACCCTCCCCTAAACAAAAGTTAAGATTTTTGCATAACTATGTGAGAATTATCTCCTATCTCCTTTAAAGTATTCAGCAGCAATATTATCGTAACCAACAGCCTTACCATTCTTCATACATTTAATCGATCTTTTTATTTCATTCATGCTGATTTTGGTAACATTCACCCCATCATCATTCATACCTGATTCGCCATTGGAATCACTATTAGTCGGGTTGCTTTCAAAAACCTTTTCAAAGTATTTCATCCATCTCCCTTTTATTTCTTTCTCATTCGTTAACATGTTTCCATCTTTCGATTTTATTACTTTGATACATCCGCTTTCTGGACCATTCCAAGATTTTTTGACCTCCTTCCAAAACATTTAATGTTTTATCGGAAGTGTTTTGTAATTGTAATTCCTTCTTCTTCTTCCAGACGTTTCTTTCGTTCTTTCGCTTCAACACTTGCTCTTTTCTTACATCCCTTGTATACTTTCACTTGATTCCGCTCTTCACTAGGAGCACTGCCAGTCGCCATCAGACATAACCACGCTTTCTTCTTCTCTGAGACCAGTGCTTTAATCTCATCATCCCACCATGAATCGCCTTTCTTTCTACCTTGTGTACTTATTCCACATACCTCGCTAACATATTCACAAAGACTCACTTTTATGTGGTTCCATGTTTTGCCTATACTTAGACCGTTCATTTCTTGTTTTCTACCTATATTGATTGCTTTCGATTTATTCCGTTAGGAAAAAAAAGCTTCATTTCTTGATTTTTTTTCTCAGTCTTAATAAATATTATGGTATGAATATGCAAAGATTTGTTTCCACGTATTTATAAATTTTATGTTTAATAAAGTGCACTGAAAAAAAAATTGTAAACAGGTTGAATTTTAAGACCCTACTTTGAAGGGGATCGAAGGGTCTGGTAATAGTTTACATATTTCGCGAAAGCAAGGTAATTTTTATTATTATTTTAGGTTGGCAGTTTTTTTGTTGTTGAGTTAGAGTCTTATATCGGGCATTCATTACTGACGGCTGCTAAAAAGCATGTTTATATACACGGATCTAGATATTAGAGTGACGTACCTTTTAAGTATAACGACTGAAAATACAAAAAAGGTTATGATTTTTTAACGTTTATCAACAGCAAGAACTCGAGTGGAAAAACGTGCGAAAGACAACAAATATCTAATATTATTATTAGTTTTCTTTTCGCTATTCGTTGAGAAAGCGACTTTTGTGAAATGAGAGTTAGGTAAGTCTAAAAAAGACGGCATCGGATATGTTATGACAGAAAATCCCACGTCAAGTTCCGAGGCAGCGGCAGAGGTAAATGCGAGGCCGGGCAAGGCGGGCACAGAGAGCAGCACGGCTACCGTCGTGTGGTACGGGCGGCACAGGTGTGCTGGAGGAACTAATATCTCTGCAGGGTGAAACATTTCACTTGCGACTACCAGACGCGCATAACGTTACAGAGGCGGAAGAATCCAGGAAATGTGACAGGTCTCTTCATACGATTCCCCCGACCCCACGCGCTAATGGGAATGCTCGCACGCCGCGTCACGCCGTCCCGCTCACTCTAGCGGCGTGATTGGGGGCACATCCTATGATACGTTTGATATCCCGATACAGCGAAAAGTAATATTTTACTTCAAGTGGATTTTCTTCCGTCATAAAAGTCATTTAATCATTTTTCCTACAAATTATTCAACAAAAAGATGCCTTTTCAATCGGACAAAAACGGTGGAAACAATTATAACTGCGTTTAATGAAAATAAATTTATAAACCTTTTCCGACGATAATAAATATAATCATCAAGGATCCTGTTCACAGAGGTTTAGTCATTTTGATACATATTTTAAAAAGCGATAAATTTTAACCATTTTTTTTACAGTAACTCCACACAGGAGACCCTGAGAGAAATAATTTCTCTCAAGGCCTATATCATCTTTGGGGATGCTGATAGGAGGGAGTGAACTTGGGTCTTGAAGATACCCATATTATAGAATGGAGGAAATACAGAGGCCGGCAGATCATTCCACAGACGAGCTGTTGAGCACGAGAACGAATCGTAGAAGCGACCCGTTCTCATGTGACAAATGTCAACCGTTGCAAATGTTGGGCGCGCGTTCGGCGTGTTTTCCGACTATGCACCGGTGCTGAAGGGATCAATGACGCTAGCGTTCGAAACATGTTGATACGTATGTATTAATAAAGTGGTGTTTACAAAGTAATTTTTAATTAATTTATTATAAAATATTTTTCCCGAATCGTTTATTTCATTCATAAAAACATTTTTATTACATAAAACTATATATTTCAGTTGCTGAGAAACCCCTTTGACGCCATTCTAATGGCAATATTTAAGAAATCAACCCTTAAAACATTTTCAGGGTTAAATTTTACAAGGCACACTGCGGACGAGACGAGCTGAAAGGATGATTAATGGTCGTTATCTAACACATTATATTATTTGCTCTTTGTGAGTTAGATGAGAGCATTCACTTGTGTAAGGTTTTAATAAAATTCGTCAGAGAATTCTTTTTTAAACATATATATATATATATAGAAGGTAACCAATCATGTTTTAATATAGTTCATTACTTTTAAATTGCTCTTTAAAGGACGACGATTTAAAAGTTTGTATATATATTCTGTACTGAAATTGCAAAACAAATATTCAAAAACTTTTTAACACACTGGGGAGGGGAAAGAGACAATAATAATAATCGGATATTTTGTAACTAACTTACCATTACGCCGTTTAATACACTTCTTGCTTCATTTAAATTCATACATCGTCTCATATATTCTTTTCTATTATTCCAACTTCTGATATGGCCTGACTCAAGTATTTGATACACTTGATCGTGCCATGTTTTCCTGGGACGTCCCCGGTTTCTTCTTTCAATCACATTCGCGTCATATATTTTCCTTACACTCCACTCTTCGTTCATTCGCTCTATGTGCCCAAACCATCTAAGCGTCCCTTTCTTAATCTTGCTCACTACGCTTACATCAGCCTTGCATTCTTTACGAATCTCAACATTTCCTTTAATTCCTGTATCTGTTTGAACATAATTAGATAAAGAGTAGGAAGTCATATTTGTACAACTTCCTCGGGTTGATTATAACAAAAAATATGAAATCAAGCGATGAAAATGTAATATGTTCATTGAAAATATAATAATGGTTGCGTTATGGAAATGTCATGCAAATTCTCATGTTTTTATCACAGCATCCTCGTTTATAAATATGTAGGTATAATGTTACGTTTTCAGAAAACAAAACAAAGATTCGTGACAGAGATATCTTTCAGAAAACGTTTTTCTGACACGAGCGCTGTATGAATATTTTATGTGAAAAAATGCTTGTATCGGGCGTCCTTACGGAATTATTCTTGCAAATCAAAATGATGTTCAGTCATGTTTAACACATTGTAGATAGAAATTAAGTCATCTGGATTTGTTCTCATGGATGTTTCATATATTTTAAAAATAAACACAGTTGCCGTAACGTATTGTTGGATAAAGAGAAATAATGCGGCGTTTTTTAAAATGCTTACTGCATCTGATTACCGTCATTAGCGCGAGTGTAGTATATTAAAAAAAATACATGTCTGGAATAGATACCCTGAAATAGCCTCTAACGTAATAAATTGTAATAATTTATATTTTCATATGAAGCGGTAACTTGGTGATGTGACATTATAATTTAAAAAATAAAACAATAACTTGTTTACATCACTTTTATTTATACTTTTTCCGACCGGGTGTCGCTACTGCCGTAGCTTCTTTATATAAAATTGTATGAAATACTTCTGAAATTTTTTCTTCGCTCGGAGCGGTAAAGCCTTCACCAGACCTCATTTCCGGTTCCTCGCCGTTATCTTGAAAAGCTCCCAGACTAGGGAAAGTGACAGACATGCGGTTCCAAAACTTACAGGCCGAGAAGGAGCTTTTAAGACCGGTTTCATCATCATGCGATAAGTGATGGTTCAAAACATTAACCTTCTCGCTACAACTTTTTCCTCAGAAGGTTTCAAATACTTGTTAACAAACATGAAGCAAAATAGCACCAATCATTTTCATACCCAAAACTGTTCTCTACCAAGTCGGCGATATGAAAATGGTCCATCTGTATTTGAGAACACTAAATACAGTTCTTGGAAACAATAATAATGGAGCTTACACGTTGCTTTAAGTCTTAAGTCTAGGAATTTTATGGAAATAGTTCAAGAGCTATGTTGTTTCATATATTACTTTTAATGAAAATATCTCATTTCTTATTTATTAACTCCCAATGTCTATGTCTATGTAGGCATACTTTGAATAATTACTATTTCATCTTACAATAGTACGTAAAGGGATTAAGTAATGAATTTTATCTTCTAAAACTATTTAAAAAATCAATGAATTTAAAATACTCTTTGTCAGATTTTAAACTTTGTAGTAATTTAATAATCTATAAGTTCAATATTTGTATTAAAATCGGAGAGTTTAATCATTCTGGAAATTTTTTAAGAAAGATTTGGGTATTATCTTAATTTTTTGTTATGTTTTATATACGTCTTTTTAAAATATTATGTTCTCGCAGGTAGTACTATTTTACGGCGGCAAGGAAATTCAAAGTGGCTGCAAAGTAAAAAAAGCAATTACAATGACGACTCTTATATTATCCTAGCTGTTTAAATGTCAGCACATCGTGTGCATCCAACAAAAGGAGATTACCAAGAGGGTGCAAGAAAGAGAGGGTTTTATAGATACAAAAAATAAAGGAGGTTGAGGGGTGGAGCTTTAGGGAGGGAGAGTCTGAGACGAGAGAATATAATTAAAAGAATATGAAACCTTCGAATCGTTGAGGGGTGAAATAAAATTAAATCGTCCTTTAATAATAATAACGAATAACCGCGAAATGCCCCACCTGACGAATTTTATTTCATTTTCACCTTGGCAAATATAAAAGCTTTCTACTTTCGGAACCCAAAGCTATAAGAAGTTGTCGTTTAAACCAACCACTACATTAATTGTAATGTCTCTGATGAAATAAATCAAATTCTCCTCAGAGGAGTCGGCGGAGAGGATAGACCACCATACAACTCTGTCACACGCTCCTTGCTTGATTCACATTCGTATATCGTCCCATACATACAGAAAATTACGATTGTATTTGTTGCCATGGGACATACTTAGCATACGACATTAATATGCAAAGAACCCATTCAACTAAAGTACGAATTCTTCAATTAAATATTTCGCTTTAAAATTCATAGCGAATTACGGAGCCATTTTACAAGGGTGCACAAGATCGTAAGTAGTACTCCTGCCTTTCTAATTCATATTTAATGTGATTTTCTTACGATTCCACTAAACATTGTCTTTTGCCCCATTCATTTTGAATACCTTTATTTCGCCTGAGAATACCTCCTTATGACAATGGCACCGCCAAAAATGGTATTATATTTGCGTTAACTATGAAATATTTTAAATTGGGGCATTATTTAACAGTTTAATGTCACATTTATTATTTAAAGGGACGTTAAATCAAATGTCAAACATATTTTGAGTAGAGCGATGGAAATGCTTTTTACCGTAATAGGTAAAGGAAAACTAAAATATTTGCTTTGGTGTATTAATTACAGGTAAATTTTGAAATTGTTTTTTTTTAATTATTTTTAATGATTTATTCATCCATACAATTTCAATGAGTTGTAAGGGTTATGGTACTGTTTGTACTACCATACTACTACCATTGTACTACCATTGTAGTACCATATTTTATTTAGTTGCGGTTTTCTCCTCCTTGCTATTCAATGCCAAAAAGTATCAAGTGAAAAACCTATAATAGAATGTCATAGAATATTCTCTTGCTCTGTTGGTATTTGTACTTTGCATTTGATTATTGATACCCCTAGTCTGCCATATATTATTTTACCACGTGTCTGCTGCTCATGAATATTGTGTCGTAGTTCTAATTTATATATAAGTAATAATAATTGGATGATTTGTATAGCGCCGTTTTTGTGAAAAATCACCTCAAGGGCGCTGTAAAAAAGATTTCTGTTTCCGCCCGGATATATACTCGCATATGTACTATAATAACTAATATACGAATATACTATATAGTATATCTGTTATTTTATAATTATATTAGGTTAGGTTAGTTAGTGAAAAGCGCACTTGAGGTGAACCTTCACAAAACTTGGCTATAGAAATTTCCTCTTATTATAATTACTATTACTGTGCCTGTCTCACTAGGAGGACCTGCGTTGAGAACAGGTGATATTAGTATTTCGATCAAAGGTGTGCCACGTAAATGTGGTGAATAACTAACTCAGTACCAGTCACCATTTCAGAACTGTGTTTAAAATATCCAGACTAATTCACATGAAATCGGTATGAAAAATTGAAGAATAACATTTTCGTTCCAAGCTGGGTGTTCTTTCTACTTTCGTCAGGTATTTTAAAACCCCCTGAAAAGTTGCCGGGTTGGGTGGGCAATAATGGCTGGTTGTCTGTCAATAGGGGTATCTCACTTCTCGGGCCGAGTAGTGCTGAGCTACCCTGAGCCAGTCACGGGGTGAAAATCTACATAAGTAATTGTTATAGCCTTCACAAAACAAGTGGAAGCAGCTGAGGCAAAAAGGCGAGCAATTAACAAAAATTAGCTATTTCCCAGTAATATAAGCACGGACCGGTCTAGAACATACATATGAGTTTTTTTAATTTATATTTCATACAATCACATATTCGTAAAAATAATTTACTTGCCATGACTAAAAAATAAAATTATCTAACACAAATAATTTCTGTACACGTACCTACTCCAAAATAGAGGTGGGCATATCAGTTTATTTTTTTAAAATGACTGAAACCGTTTCGGTTTTCAAAAATAAACGATTACTCGAAACTGTTTAAAAAATAACGAAATCAATCAGAATAAAAAAAACCCCTTGCGGCGTAAGCGTTTTGTAGCAATGGTTAGCGATGGAGTTTCAGGAGGAAGCGTTTAACGAGAAAGCGTTTCTTTGCAACGGGTTACGGCGTATTGCGGATTTCATTTTTTGAAAGCGTTTTGTAGTAACGGTCGGCGACGGAGTTTCGGGCGGCGACAGCATTTCTTTGCAACAGTTTATGACGGGTATAGAAGTTAATAAATGATCACTTCGTGCTGGTTTACTGTGGGCACACGTGGGCATGGGTAGTTACACGTTTCTTTGAAAACGGTTATCTCAAAATCCAAAAAACGGTTAGAACGGCTTCGGAACTTAAACGGTTACGAAATAAGGGTATCACGTTATTTTACTCACCCCTATTCCAAAGCACTACAAAACATGCTTAAAATAATACTAACTATCTTTGTATCACACCGTTTCCAGTGAAGGGTAGACAGGCCATACAAATCTGTCTTGGCACAAGCTCCTTGCTTCTTTCAATTAATTTTTAAAATGATCTGACTCGGCTTATTGATCGGGCCATCTCTTCCTCAGGCATCCCCGACTTTCTTGAACCTTCATAATAAATATCACGATTATTATATAAAAATTTTAACATTTTTTCGATTAATTATGTACGGTTCGTAGGACTGCCGTTAGCTTCCCCTATAAAATTTGAAGGTGCTAAAAACATCCTGTAAGTACCTTGACATTTTTAAAGTTTACAATGAGCCTTCAGAATGAGTAGGGTGGTGTAAAACATTAAGTGACATTAAAGGGATGATATTCCTTATAAAGCTGGTGATTTATTGCTAATGAGATATGCTCCCGGTGTAATAAAGCAAGAACAAAATGATCCCACACACCCGTAGGAATAAAACAAATTATTTTAAATTTACTGTGGGTTGATCACTTCTGTGTGAATAGTATGAAATATTATTTATAATATTAAAAAAAAACAGTTATTTTTAATTATACACGAAGCTATTTGATTCATATAATATATGGGGGTTTTTAAAGTACGCTTAGTTATACTTAATCTAATGAATATTTTTACTTACAGAATTTTGTGAACATCAATAAACATCGAAATTTGACGAAATCCTTACCTGGAACAAAAATAAATAAAAATTAGACATATCTAATGAAATATCGAATTATCATGCCATATCTGCAAGGGTGGGCAGGGAGGAACAAACACAACACACCTTTCAGGCGCCCATTCTTTGCTTCGTGCTCACCATTTATGACCCGATTGAAGTATACACTTGATTTCAGATCGGAAATTTTACAGACAGTTTCAAAAAGTGGAACGAAATATAATTTTTAAAAGCACCTTTTTGGATGTAAGGAACTATTCACATATCTCGACTGAAAGATAATCGTATTATTGTCAACTTCAGGTAAACTAATCCTATCGTAGCGAAAGGATTACATGATTATTGAGTTCCAAAGATACTGAGCACTTCCTGTACGAGTATATTGTTGGAGATAGTGAGTGCTGTAGGAAACATTCTTTTAACGGAATAAATGTTTAAAGGGATTTAGATGCTTTACAATATGATTCCTACAATAATAATAATACTACGACGAGCTGTGTAGCGGCGTTTTTGTGAAAAATGAGCTCAAGGGCGCTGCACAAATACTACTTGCTAGGGTTTATCGTATTATATACAGAAACAGAAAAATGCTTACCTGGTAGGTCACTCCAGACTAAAACGTTAAATTTAAAAGTTTTCGTATGAGAAGACATGATTTTACACGCACAGGACACAATATTAGAAAACACTGCACATTGCATGATATTGCGGTTACTGTTTAAATCCAATTTGTCATCGATACTAACAATCGCCGTCCCACCGCCATCTTTTACAAAAAAAGAATGGCGGAACCTTATCTGCCTTCAAATCTACATCCCTCGAAGAAGTAAGGAAGTTAATACTCTCTTCACCGAACAAACAGTGTGCACTCGATCCTATACAAACATGGTTACTAAAGTAGTGTTGCAATGAAATAGCCCCCTTTTTAGTTCATCTCTTTATTATTAAACGCTGATGATCTTTTAAATTACTGACCCGTTTCAAATCTTACATTTACCCGTATATCTAAAATTTTAGAAAAAATTACTGCTTTACAGATAATACGTCACTTAAATTCAAATAAATTGTTAACTAAACATCAATCTGCATACAGAAGGTTCCACTCAACGGAAACTGGATTACTACGCGTTTTGTCGGATATAACTCTTGCCATCGAGTCGGGTAAGCTGGCACTTCTTTCAGTCTCAGATATAAGTGCCGCTTATGATACGATTGACCAAGATTTTATTTTCTTTTCTTATCACACCTTTGGAAGAATCCTTTGGTTTAAACTGTCGCGTTAAGAATTGGCTGACATCGTATATAACGAATCGTCTACAAGCAGTGAGGATGGGGCAAAACCAATAAAAATATGCAAACATTTCATCTGGAGTACCCCAGGGGTCCGTTCTGGTTCCACTGCTCTTCATCCTTATCACAAATGATGTAGGTAAAATAATCGAATCGTTTGGTCTTCAATCCCACTGCTATGCTGACGACCAGCAAGTTTATTTTTACTGCTTACCAGAAGAAATAGAAAGACTAAAAACTCGCATAGCTGAGTGTCTATAAACAATTACTCGCTGGATGACCTCAAATAGATTGAAGCTAAATCCGTCAAATACTGAGTTTCTCTGGACCGCCACAAGCAGACGTCAGCATATCATTGATAACTCCCCGATAAATATTTCAGGAAGTGACATTCCTGTGTGTTAAATTACCCGGTGTCAATCTAGATACAGACTTTTCCCTTAAAAGTCAAGTAAACAGAACTGTAAGTACAGGGTTCTTTCAATTGAGGCAAATCAAAGCAGTACGGAGAAACCTGCCAACAGATGTAACTAAAATGCTTGTCAATTCGTACGTTGTGTCACGTCTAGATTATTGCGACGGAATATATGCAAGTCTCCCCAAATACCAAATTAACAAATTGCAATCAGAATTCAAAGCTGCAGCAAGACTTATCACCGGCGTATCTAATATTCTCACATTTCAAATCATCTAAAAAATCTCCATGGACTCAAATGTTCTGAAAGAATCCGGTTCAAACTTTACTGTATGGTATTTAAGTCACTTAACGGAATGGCTCCGGCTTACTTATCAGAACTGTGTATTCCTTAAAATACCAATTCACGGCAGTCCACCCTTAGGTCAGCAGCGTCATCAGCTATCGGGAGGTTGCAGGAACCAAAGCTTACACCTAATACTAAGTTCGGTGATCGTGCTTTCGGAGTATCAGGACCTAAAGCCTAGAATGAACTGTCGCATGACTTAAGAATTATCAAAGACTCGACAGAATTCAGAACTAAACTTAAAACTCATCTTTTCAGTCAATCGTATCCATAAATTGATGAAATGCACCTATAAATTGCTTAGCTAGGCTAGCCGGTTAGTGCTTACCTAAAGTCATTAAATAGAAAAAGTTTAAAAATTCACGCATCGGTGCGCAAATGCGCCCACAGCCCGCAACACTGTAAATAATTAAAAGTGTAAAAATAAATAAAAAATGTTAATTTCTATTAAAAGCTTCGTACGCTTTTTAAGGTCATTTTATAAATATTTTTCCAGTCCCAAAAATTATAAATATTTCAATAAATACCAACTCTTCTTGTGCCACCAATCTTCTAATAAATAGCAACTGTAAAAGTACCATCTCTATACTTAAATTTTCTAATAAAACTGTGTTCATTGAAGCGACCTGCCAGGTAAGTATGTTTTTCTGTATCTGTTTGTACATAATTAAATAAAGATTAGGAAGTAATATTTGTACAGCGCCCTTGAGGTGATTTTTCACAAAAAATATACGAGTACAAACCATCCAATTATTATTATTATCTTATATTTATTTGAAAGTTATTGGCAAAAGCAGTGTAGGTATTTATTTGAAGTATTATTTTATTAGAGATTATCGAAAATAATTATTTACAATTACAAATATTAATAATTATTTACATTATTATGTCGCGGAGTATGAAAAGTGTCAAATTTTTCTGTTAATTACTTTAGTTAGGTACTAACGGCTAGCTTCGCTATGTTAATTAGGTATGCAACTGAACCATTCATGGATATGACTTCCCGTAGAGATGGGTTTTGAAGTTTGCTCTGAATTCTGTCGAGTCTGTAATCAGTCTTAGATCGTATGGCAGTTTATTCCAGGCTTCAGGGCCTTACACGCTGAAAGCACGCTCACCAAATTTTGTATCTGGTGCACGCTTTCGGATAATTCACCCAAAAATATTGATAGTCAACATTATTGAGAGAGGAATGGCTGAGTTTAAAATATTGTTTTCATCTTTAAAAGGTAGATGTTTTTTCTTACCTTCGACCCCAGTGGAAAAGTTTTAAAAATTATTCCAGACGTTTTGCTTATTTTTACGATCTTCATAACATAATAGAGAAGTAATGATAAGCGAAATGAATATTCATTACCCGGTGCTTGTGTTTTTTATGTGATGTAAAGGAGAACACATTAAGAAAGATGTTTGCTCCCTTAAGAGTAAACTTGTTCATTAAAAAAGGGCATTAATTAACCGAGGGCGTAAGAAAAATAGGAACCCTAAGACTACTTCATCTCGTTCCATTTCCTCGAGGATTCACAATAATAAAAAAACAAGCTCCGGGGAAGAAAAAACAACTCTCCCCGAATAAACTGAGTTGTTTTTAATTCTGTATTTTTTCGGCTTGTTACTTTATTATTCCGATATTGTAAAAGTTTGTCTTGTTCGTTGTTCAGTTATTCCGCACGGGAGAGTTACAAAGGACAGCTGATGGCTCGGGGCAGGTTGAAGGTGCTGCGGAATTTTAACAAGTATGCTTCTCCCTTTGGACGGACGTGTCATCGTTCTAGGTGTAACCGTAGATGCATTGCAAGAGTGAGCCATTCCCCTTTCAGTTAAGTGGAACAAAAAAATGTAATAACTGTCAGACTTAATAGCTCCATTCCAAAAAAAAAAATTCACAATAAAATTGAAGAAAAAGATAAGGACGCCTCGGAAGTGAGAAAATAATAATTTTACAGGAGAGCGAGAAACAGGAGTTGAATAGTCTTAATAAGAAGAAAAACAAGGTGTCACTTATCTATTTTGACAGCAGAACAGTATCTAAGATTTTTTAGATTTTTATTACCATCTTTTTATTGTTTTTTGTACATAGTAATCTCTGAGTTATTAAACTCATTTTGTATTAGTACATAGTAATCTCTGAGTTATTAAACTCAAATATTTGCATTCCACAGTCATACCACAAGACACACGCGCCCTTGAGGTGATTTAAAAAAAAACGGCGCTAAATAAATCATCCAATTATAATCATCATCATCATCATAACTGAAGTAAAAAAATACAACACCGTAAAATAACAGACAAGGATCTATTACTAAAATACCCATACAAAAATTTGTAGAAAAGACCAGTTCAACATAAAAGTACAAGAAAACCAAAGTGGATATTCACTAAAAAACTTGCTAAAAACGTTTTTTTTTAATGTTTACTATACAATGTATAATTTAGGTGAAAAGGAGAAGCTTTCACAATGCAAGTGCGTGGGTATAAATGTTTACTATAAAATGTATAACTTAGGTGAAAAGGTGAAGCATTTACAATGCAAGCGCGTGGGTATAAATGCGTGAAGATCAGAATATTAAATCTGTTAAAATATAAAAGTGGAACGATGAAAAATTTTCTCTGAAAAATGCTTTCACTGGATATGTAACTTAATTTGAGTGTTTCGTTGTCCTGGCTTATATAACATGTGACAGAGGCGGGCAGCTTTTGTAACAGCCTGGCTTTACAAAGGGTTGAAGAGATGTTATAAAAAATACTCTGCTTAAAAATACGTACAAAATAATTTATTGTATACTCCAAATTACAATCGAACTCGAATCCCTCTATCTCCAACCTCGGACACTTGACCCCCAGCACCGACCCCCTCCATCTCCGCCAAAATTTCATCTTATACCCTACCTTATTTTAGTGAGCGGGCTTAAATATAAGATTGCTATCAGCAAGTGCCGCTAGCAAATAAAACACAGTTTACAACTCTTTGAAATAAATTAAATAAAAGCCTAACAGTAGTAATAGGTAGCCCGCTCACTGCGTAGAGAAGATTATCTCCACATTTATGCACCTCTAACCACAGTAAAAAAATTATAAAACGATATATGTATCCTAGTTTTTTTTTGTTGTACAACCACACCGTTGCTTTATTTTTTTTAACATAGATTTCTACATAAACTGTCACAATCTTTTACAAAAATTGCGAAAAAAGTTTATTGAAAACAAAAACAAAATGAATTCCAGTTCTGGGAATTAAGCAAAACGTATTTTGAAGAGAAAGAAAGAAAGGACTACTAATTATAATTTTCTCGGAAGACATTTTCGTTTTACTTAACAAAGTCTTCTATCTCATTTAATATTCTTCTTTTGACAGGGGTGAGTTTTAAAACAGAATAAGAATGTTAGGTGGCCATAATCAAATAAGGGTGTGCCGACCAAAAGAGACAATCTGATAATCGTATAATGCAAAAGATAAAGAAGAAAAAAAAAAAACGATAATTCACTTTAATTCCGGTCCCCTTTAGGGGGTTAATAATATTGAATCCGAGTTGATGAAATTATATTACACTTTGTAAGTTAGGCTGCAAATTTACAAAGACGTACACGCGTAGGGATGGAAACCAAATTACACAGGGTGTTACTCCGCTAAAGGCAAAGCTTTACTACAGAGGTCAACGAAGTAGGTCACTAGGTTTATACACGGGTTTGCAAACCAACAATTACTGAATCTTCGTTTACATGTGCGGTATTTTAACACTTATACAATTGCACAAAATACACAACCCATAATGAGATAAACAAGATCCACGGAAAAGAACAGCATTTACATAATAATGAAAGAAATAATGACATAAATAGGACAAAGATGTACATTTCAGAAAATATTCAAGTCAAAGCAAGAACGAGGTTTTGGAAAAGTCCATGATTTTAGACATACTACATAATAATATTCGAAGTTTATTTCCATAAAGCCTGACCAAAATCATTTAGACTGGTACTACTAAATTTCAAGGCCCTGGCTTGAGTTAACAAGTGGCGACATTTTGGACGGTGGCGAATGGTAGGTACCTATAATTTGTAGTGTTGATTGAGGAAAACCAATTCATCCATAACTGCTCCCAACTGTCTAGAGCCAGTGAGACTACGGTATCCCCAATTGGGGACTGTTGCGAGGCTGAAAGTATTGGGGTGGGGAAGAAGTAGGGGAAGAGGAAGGTGGGAAGATACCTGATTATTCAGATCTGGTCAACAAACACGGCTAAAGCCATTTCAAGCAACTTTCAATTCCAAATGGTTGTCTTTCACCAGGGCGATACTGAGAGAAGTGTACAAATTAAAAAATAAAATTTACTTGCGCTTGCCGGGATTTGCACCCGCGACCTTCGGAGGCCACGGAGGCCGTCAGATGTTGAACTGGATGAGTTGCAACAAAGAAGGTGAGTCAATAATACGTACAGTCGAAATGAAAGCAGCGAAATTATTGTAAAATGCAGGTTCAGTAATACAAAATAATACTTAAACCGCCCGTCCTTTGGATTATTATTCAAAAGCAGGTAAAAAAAACATTCTTTTTTCATTGGATTTCGCATTAACAATACGTGTTTACAATAGACCATTACAATTTTTGTCTGGTATGTCTAGTTTAGTATTTTACGTTAAATACTAAACGAGATGACGCAGGAGCAAACTTGACGTATACGAATGTTTTGTGTGTGTCGGGTATAGTTTTTTTGTACTCGGATGTACGGGATACGGCTTGTTGCGTTCGGGCGATAATATGGCGGCCGTATCACGTACGTTCGAATGGGTAAGGCGGTTAAACAAGTAAAACACAAAATTAATATTTATCCAAATTACCTAACGAATACATACCAGAAAACGTGTATAATCGCGCTACACCCTCTGTACTGGTCCGTTTTTTATTAATACATAAAATGTCTTCCTCCGCGTAGGCGGCTTGAGAGAGTCAAGCCGCGAGCTTCGAAGACCGGATTTGGTATTTTGCGTCGGGCGATGTTTGCCAACTCGTTTGCGGATTTTTTTTGTACACAGTGAATGTAGCAAGGATTGTATTATTATTTTAGTGCAAAATTTGGTTTGCAGACAAATTGTGTTTTTACAGATTTTTTTATTATTTATTATTGCAGTATATAGTACATGAATAATGTCACAGTGTTGACAGTCCTCCGCACCAGCGCTTCCTGTTTTGAGGCGGTATATAGTTTTTTGTTGTTGTTTGTACAAAGCATATCAGTCTTCGTATTGTCTTCATGAAGTTGATTTGAACTTAGTATTAAAAAAAAAACATTAATTTCTAAATGAATTAAAAAATATTTCATATTCACCACTTTATTAATATACACATATCTACGTATTTCAAAAGCGATGCTTTCTTCATATGAATGTATAGAATACCAAAAAATAATATTGTCAAGTATAGACAGATGACAAAAATAGAATACAATAATGTAAGAATAGACAAGTTATAAACATAAACAAAAATCGATTAAAGTAGGTAAGTAATTAATCAATAATGTTGGGAAAAAATTATTACAAAACATTGAATAACAAATTTATATTAAAAAATTAAAAATAATTTATTTCTATTATTAACATTAACACGAAAATAAGTTTAAATAAACATATCTGATTTCTGATGAAGAAAGCATCGCTTCTGGAACATGTAGTTATGTGTATATTAATAAAGTGGTGAATACAAAGTAATTTTTAATGTTATTTCTAATTTTGAAACTATTAATTCATGGTGGAATTCCATATGAAAATGATTTTTTTTTTTAAAACCTTTGCAACTTTTTTCCACTTATTTATTTTCGACGGGACCGGTTTTACCCTATCACGGGCATCTTCAGACTGGTACAATGCATACTAAAACTATGGTATATATATCATGGATGTCGGGAGTGAGTTCCCTGCTTTCTAATATTGTTTTTATTATTGTAAATTTATTTTATTGCTGACGGTACTATTTATTATGTCTTTTAAAACTACTTTCGGGATGGTTTATTGCCCTCTGGAAGACGGATTACATTGTGTTTATTTACTGAATCTATGGGTTTTCTTTTTTTTAATTATATAAAGTCATCCGTCAGCTTTTATTTGAACAGATGGTTCTTTCATGACATGAATGTAAATAGGAAGCACATGCATCTAGTATCTAGAAAAAATATAATAATTTAATATAAAGAGATTATGTATATGTGTTTGATAGGTTCTGGTAGGTGTTATGTGGAAAAAAATGCATTAAAAAAAAGGTAATATTATTGAGTAATATTGAATTGCGTATGACTCAGATTTATAAGCCGATGACAAAATTCAGAGATGCAGCCAGATAAGGATGTTTATATAATATTAAATATATTTTATTCAGTAAGCACAAAAAGTAACTTTAGTAAATTGTTTATTACCTTTCCTTGTTTAGGGTTTTTAATGCAGTTTCGATCTTCTCCCAAAGAGCACAAATATTTTAACATAAATTAATGATATCTGCACACAATCAAAGGCTTTAATTTAAAATGACGATAAAATAAAGTTGATCCAGTTTCCAGCTTTTCTGTGAAATAAATATATTCGTGGCGCACGAACATGGAGCGAGGCTTTGATTTTTATGAAAACGACGATTTTTCCAATAAAACGATGATATTTTTTAAATCACACGCTTTTCTCGGAAAAGCAAAAATAAATTAAGTCGCGATTTCAATATTCAGTAGAACGGCTCAGTACGATCGATTCGTTTGAGGAATATTTTTCAAAACGGATTGCCTCCCCATGGCTGTGGTTGGAGAAATTCAATATCTTCCCGCATTAGGTGTTCATCTTACGGCTGAATCAGGACCGAATTGTCAATTTGGCCAAAAAAGTCCACCCTTTAAAAAAACAATAACCGAATAAGTCAATCCACGTCGACAAGTGTACAAAATCGAAAACTTTAAAAATTTCACATATTGTCCCATTTTATTTATTTATAAAATACATGAAATTTAATGGAGACATTTACATGGAGTAGCTACATTAGATCACCATACTAGGCGGCTGCCTGTTTCATGGTGACCAATGGAGTATAGTTACATTGTATGTATGAAGTCTAGTATAAACATATGGATTTATTATATTAATTATATTAATATGCTGACAATTGGAAAAATTATAAAAGAAAGTAAAATATAAAAAGAAGAAAAAGACATGCGTGGGGATTAGATCACAAAAATATACATTTATTTTTATTTTTATATGTGCAAGCATGTACACATGTGCACATAGGTGCACACATACATGCACACGCAAACACATTCGCATATAATATACACATATATGTACGCATATATACACATATGTACGCATACACATATGTACACACACATACACATCCTTATGTATGTATACATATACACACACATACACATGAACGTAAAAATGAATATACACATATATACCCACACACCTAAACAATATATACACCTCTATCTGAATACGAGAAATAGGCTACTAACACTATCACAATCACTCATTAAAAAGTCCTTAAGCGCCTTCTTAAAACTGTGGTATTTAGCCATTGCCTTTATTTCAATTGTCAAATTATTGAAGATTTTAGGAGCAAGGAAATTAAACTGTGACTGTGCCATTGATGTTTTTGTTGGTGGAATAATATAATTGGATTGGTTGAAATATCTAGTAATGTAGTTTAATTCGACAATATATATATTTTTGTATATTTGAATTCAAAATAGGAGGATATGTGTTTTATATATAAGGTTTTTATATTGAGTACTTTGAAGTCCTTGAATAAGTCCTTCGTGGGGTGAATATAGTGTACTTTGTAAATAGTACGCATTATCATTTTTTTAACTTCAATTAATGGATTTAATATAGTTTTAAAGCATCTTACCCAGACTTATACAGTAAGATATAATTGATTGACATAGAGAAAAGTATACTGTTTTTAATGTATTTTTATTTAATATATTTCGTAATGATCTGAAGATATATGATAGTTTTCGTATACGGTTTGTGACATTAATTACTTGCTCTTCCCATCGACGTTTATTATCAATTATTACACCCAAGTATCTAATGGAATCTACTCGTTCCAGTGAGTTGCATAGACAATTTGAGAGATCTAATGTATTTTTAGTACACGATTGATTGAAGGCTGACTTGGAATATTAAGACTAAATGTTAGATATTTCATTTTAGTTATATTTAACGTAAGTAGATTGTCATCCAACCATTGTTTAATATTTTTCAATGTTAGTTCCGCTCTATGAAACTTTTCTTCACAAGTCTTACTTTTTAGTACTAGTGCAGTATCATCGGTGAAAGCGATTATGTTGCCATCAATCGGTAGTCTACATAAGTTATTAATGTAAATGATAAAAAGTGTGGGACCGAGTACACTGCTCTGTGGTACACCAAAATTGATGCTGGTTGGATAAGATGATTTACGTGATGGTAGCTTAACACACTGATTTCTGTCTGTTAGGTATGATTTGAACCATTCAAACGCCTTATTTTTTATTCCGATTTTTTGCAGCTTAGCTAGAAGGATTGGGCGAGAAACTGTGTCAAATGCCTTAGCTAAATCCAGAAATATTGCCAAACATTTATCACCTTTGTCTAGGGCTTGTGTTATATTTGACGTTAATTCTAAAATAGCTGAATCTATGTTTAGTCCTTCTCTGAAGCCATACTGGTTTGACGAGAGAATGTTGTATTTTGCAAGATGGCCGATGAGTATTTTTTAACTATTTTTTCTATAATTTTTGATAGCGATGATAATATGGAAATGGGTTTGTAAAATTGGTTGAACTAAAGCGAGTTTGAGTTTGTTTGGGAAAACACCTTTATTGAGACTGAGGTTAATGATATGTACTAGTGGTTGGTTTATAAAGGGTTAAATTATTTTCAGTATATTTGAGGATATTTTGTCGTGATTGCATGAGTGAGAGGGTTGTGAAATTTCAGCGGAGTTAGAAGAATCTACTGTGAGTATATTATTTATTTCACTGGTAGATTGATTGATTACATCGGCAAGAGCATTTTCATCCGTCGATGTCTTATTTAAAATTTGTGATGCTAGGTTCTTACCGATAGTACAAAAATATTAATTTATGAGGTTGGTCACAGTGTCTGGATGGTCTATTAGGGAGATGTCTTGGCCGTTGATATTTAATTTATTGATTGGTGGTATTGGGTGATCAGTGTTAAAAAATTCTTTGATCATATGCCAGATTTTTTTGTTTTATTACCGGCTCTGGACAGTTTCTCTTTATAGTAGTTTTCTTTTGTATTTTTAATGAGAATATTACATATATTTCTGTATTTTTTATAAAATATTTGAGTTTGAATGTCCGGATTATTAAGTAAATTTTTGTGGAGCTTGTCCCGTTTTTTAATACAAAAAATTTAGGCCATCTGTGATCAATGGTTTCAGTTTTTTTTTTATTTTTTGAATTTTTCAAAGGGGATTCTTCGGTGACATCTTCAATATGTTGCAAAAGGGTTTCAGAAAAGGTATTAAAAGCAACGTTTACGTCTGCGGAATTTAGAGTGGAGTGCCAATTTTCCAAGTTAATTATAGAAGTCAGTTTCTCGAAATTAATATTTTTTCTTTTTTACATTACAATCTGATGTTCCGGTAATGGGTTTTTTTATGCATAAGGCCAATTACTATTGAGTAATGGTCTGTTATGGTTGGTTGATATACAGTTCCCTGGGCATTTTTTTGTTGTTCTTAGAAATATATGATCAATACATGAATTGGTCGTATCAGTTACTCTAGTGGGAGAATTAATATGAGAAACAAGCCCGTGTTGAGTCATGAGATTTTTATAATCTAGTGTTTGTGTTTACATAGGCTTAAGTAAATCAATGTTAATGTCACTAATTACCACTAGTTCTTTATTTGGTGAAATAAGGCAAAGTCTAATGATTTAAGGAAGGATGAAATATTTTAAAAGTAGAGATTCAGACAGAATGCGCAAGCATATGACACGACCGGATATTAAGTAACGTCAGGATGGTAATATTTCATAAATACGTAAAAATAAAAAAAATAAAATTTTAAAATCTTAACCCCTCCCTCTTTTGATGTTCTGTCTATATATTTCTTATATGTTGTCCCATTCTAGAATATATAAGCATACCTCTATCTCGTTTTATGTTTTGTCTCCCTCTTATTTTATTTTGTATCCTCACTATATGCATTTTTATATAATAAAAAAATTAAGTACTCATAAAAGTCAAAAAAACCGATGAGAGTTTGAGGTTCGTATAATTATGATAATACACTCGTATATCTGCTAAAATATTTTGTGACAATTGATGAGTTACTGGCAAAGGTAATGATGTATTACTTGATCCGGCTCTTATTGCTCGGGTTTATAGTGCACGAGTATGTACCGCAGAGCCGCCACTGGGAAGATCAGCGCAGAGATGAATATGCGGTTTGAGATACCAAACGACTGTCATTTGGATCCCGCCGAGCATGAGAAAAGAAATTTAAATACTAAATTGGTGATTTGTCACCGAGGAGCGTGTGCGGAAAGAATGGATAAGGAAATAATACTGATTGGCAGATTCGTCACTCGGAAACCTAGAGAAATACTCGCCCGTTGGAGGCTGCAGAGTTTTCATCAGACATCCCGATAAATGATTAGAAAAGTAATTTGACTCAATTGTTTTGGTGCAAAAATACAATCGTTTTTAATTTTTCTCCGTGGCGTGCAACAAAACATCAGTTTGTGAGCAACCAATCTATTTCGGAGGCGGTTATAGGTACCGCTGCCCCGAAACCATATATTGGATAACTAACACTTCTGCCATAAGTCATTCCAACTGGTTCGTTACGTTTTGTGACTAAGAAGGGGTGCCTGGGTTCATGGGTTTGTCTAAGTCTTTGCGGCGGATCGGGAAACTCCAACTGGACTCTCTCAACCCATTGCGTTGCACTGTAGTTGTAGAGATGGATAAATACGTCACTCCTGGACATACTGACCCACAGATTCCAACCCACCCCTCAAAGCTTTATTTTGCCAAGAACTTCCTCGCCTTCCTTTCCTTAAAATACCCCCCATCCAGCATACCTAAAGATGACATAGTGGAAATAATTTTCCCAGTGGAATTGTAAAAAAAACATTGAAGCGAAGCATTAAAAATGCTTCCTTGAATACAACAAGTCGTCCTTAGGGTATATAAAAATATTCAAATAATTGAAAACAAAGGTATCTTTGAATAACGATTTCAAAAATATACGACCAGCAGCTGTGTCGAATTGGAAATTGTATTTCTTCGTTCTGAAATGCCAATTGACCTGTATGCAAAGCACTGTATAAATTATACATAGGTACCTGACTAATTCAACGTTTAGTTTCCTAATAATATGTTTTGGAGCTTCCCAACTGCTTCCAAAGAATTGCGGGAATAACTGGTCATGCAAAAAAGAATAGCGATGAAGTTTTAATAGCAACCTTTAACTCTGCGGTATTCACTTCCGTCAAGAGGGGACTTCATTAGCGACGCTTATACGTCAGTAATCAAAAGGTACGTCCTAATCGGCAGTAATTATTGAAGCAACTGAAGCTCATAAAAGTTTATACGAACAGAGGCATAATATTCCATACTTTTATCAGAGTCTCAAAATTGTTTCAGTTAGATCCATTCTGTGGTACAAAATTATATTTCAGAACATTAATAACCCTATATATATAATACAAATAAAATAGAGCACACTAACAATACTCATCCCAATTTTAATGAAGAATTAATGGTTCCTAAGCATACACACAAATATGAACAAAGAGCTTTAGATCACACGAATCGTATCTGTCTAAATGTGTTTGTTACCTGCTGAAATAAAAAAAAATAGCTGTTTTAAAACTTAACACTGAATTAATATATTGAAAAATTGGTATTAGATATTAGATAATTATAAAATATTATTTTACGCGTGATTTATTGTTGTCGTTTATGTTTTGTTTTAACATTATATTCTTGAGAAAGTTTGTTACATATATGAAGTTTTGAATAACAAGCTCCCGTTAGACGAACTACAAAAAATTAGTTTATCGGGACTTTTTGCATTATTTTTCTTGTAAAATGTCTTAAATTAATAATAAAAATAAAATAAAATGTTAGCATACAATGCTCGGTGATAACCGAACGGTTACTTAAAAGCTACAGTGAGAGAAAGTCAATAAATACGAGTACTTCGTAGAATTTCAACAATATAATAAATGTCAATGTTCAAGACAAGATAACATAATGATTCAGTGGGAATTCGGTATAATTAAAAGTAAAATCTTACTTAATTTAAACGAAGTGCCGTGTAGAATTAGATTCCCGGTGCTGATGTTGCCCAAGAATGCGAGTTTAGGTCTTGTGTCACCCATGTAGAGACATGTGTCTCTTAAGTGTATTTCAGCCATCGAATCTGATACTCCTAGTTTTCTTTCATATTAAAAATTACAATCAAAATTTAATTAAGCGCTTTATCTACATTGAGTACTACAAAACTGGGAATTTGGAAAAACTGTAATGAAGTATTCTTTTGAAAAAGTTATTAGAGAATACCGCACAAGAGTCCCAACTGCTCCCAACCGTCTGGAGCCAGTGAGACTATGGCATTCCCAATTGGGGAATGTTGTGAGGCTGGAGGTATTGGGTAGGGGAAGGAGAAGAGGTAGAGGAAGGTGGGGAATACCTGGCTATTCAGATCCGGTCACCAAACACGGATAAAGGCCATTTCAATTCTGAATGGTGGTCTTTCACCAGGGCGATACAGAGAGTATCTTCCACTCTGGAACGTGCGCAAATATATTATATATTATTTTTATATTAATTAATTGTGAAACAAAACAAATTAATTAAATAAAATTTGAACCCGTGACCTTCGGATTCGTAGTCGAGAGCCTTATCCCTCAACCATGAAGGCTGCATAATACGACCAGTTTTATAAAAAATAAGTTTATATCATGACTTCTATATTGTAAAATCTTATAGAAACAGCGGTTATGATGGACACTTGGAGCAGGTGGATGAGTTTTTGTATTTGAGAAGTTTGTTTACGAGGAATGGATAGACTGATAGGGATATTGAAATGCAGGAAACTCCTAATGCAGGAAGAGGTAAATGGAGTTAAATGGAGGGTGCCATATAGTTGTGAATGATGAATACTTGGAAGAGGTCGATGAGTTTGTAATTTTGGAAGTATATTTACGAGAGATGTAAAGACTGATAGGGATAATGAAAGAAGGGTGAATCGAGGAAATTCCATTTACAGAGGACTGAACGCGGTTGGTGCTAACAAAAAAATTGTCCAAAGAAGCGAAGTCAGCAGTCCACAATGGAGTGTTGATACCAAGCCTGCTGTATGGCAGTGAGGCATGGAACTGGCAGAGGAAGGATGAAAGTACACTGAATGCTGTACAAAAGCCTCAGGCTTATGTATGCTAAAACTGATGAACGAAGAAAGCAGTGAGAGAAGAATATATGGCGCTAATAATGACGCCCAAGGGAGGCGTGGTACGATTAAGTGAATCAAATACTTGAGTCGGGCCATGTCAAGAGTCAGAATAACAGAAGAGTATGTATGAGTCGATGTACGAGTATGAAGCAAGGAGTGTGTGCCAAGATCGAGTTATTTAATTCAATAATTTAACTTTTTATTGTTTAAGTTTTATTACATATTTGTTATTATTTACTTATTAATGTTTACTTATTTTTATTCAGGTATTATTATTTACTTTTTACTGTTTACTGATTATTATTTACTTATTACTGTTTACTGATTATTATTTACTTATTATTATTTACCTATTATTATTTACTTCTTATTATTTACCTATTATCATTTACTCACTACTTCTTGTTAATAGGTCACCATATGATTGTGGCTAATTGGAACGCAGATACTTTATGATAGTTATTTGGGTTACAATTAAATTATTATTGTTGCAATCTATTAATATATCACCCAACTTAAATATTTACTGCAGATTTTATAGTTGTTTATGGACTTAATAACTTTGGTGTTATTTTAAAAAAAAATACTTGCAAATTGTAAAGCCACTCATCTCAGCACAGGACTTTCCTTATGAGATGAGTGAATAATGTTTTTGCTTTTAATTTAAGAATAAATAAAAATAATAATAACAGGTCTTCATTGATAATGGTGAATAGAATAAACTATAGAAAGTGATCGTGTTGGTATCGAATGTCTTTAGATTGTAGACAAATGGCAGTCATTTCATTTAATGTCATCTGATAATGTATTTCAGTGTCAAACACGTTAAGTCTGGTGGGGACTGCGTGGTCGCAGCTAGATTATCTCAACGGAATGTGTGAAGCACCAACGACTTAATGTATTGTATATTATTATAACGTATTACTATTAATACAATATGATATGCCGAAGCCTCAGGTGTTAAGAATAGAGACATATCTTGTATCGCCGCATCATGTCAATTATCTTAAGAGCCATTAAGTTCACTTGAATGGGCACATATTGTAAACGCCATTTGGGTGATGTATTATGGATATAAATAATACGAACGATTAGATAATATACAAACAAGATAGTTAGAGTTCGTTAGATGGATAGTATTTTTATGTCATAATGATAAGTGTGAACAGATAGCCGAATACGAAGAAATGTTCATTAATTTATTTATTTTTAAATTTAGTTAGTATAAACTAGGTACCTAAATAGATTCAGCTATTTTTTTCCATCTGTAATGAGAAGAATCGACAACCCAGGAAAGCGTTTTGAGAACAGTCACTTTTTTTTTGTATTACTAGGGCATTAAAATTTTCTAGACTTTCTAGTTTGTTAGTTAATGTTATCACTGCGCTACCGGTTTCGACACAATCGTGTCTTTCACGAGCGTTCTTAAAAATAACGTAAATTGAACAAGTACGGAAATAATTAGACATCATTAGGTGAGGGCAGTAAGTTTAAACATTCAAATATTAATACTTATTTTAAATTGTGCGCCTCAGAAACTATTGCTAAACTAAAACTACGTGCAAAACGATTATATTATTAAGTAATAAAATAATAAAATAACCTCCCAATTGACATACGCTGTAATAATCATCAATTAGATAAAATAATAAAAATAAAACCATTCTTTAAAAAACAAACTTACATACGTAAATATTTCATACAAAACATTTTATAAATAGAAGCAAATTAAATATTATGTACCCACCAAATTAAGAATCGTGGCTCCCTTATCAGATATACGAACCCCTCTTTTCTGATACGGTATACAAGATCAAGAATACCCTTTGATTAAATATTTTGTAAGATACTTGTAACGCAACCGATAAGAAAAAAACAAAAGTAATTATTATTTACCTATTATTATTATTTAACAATTATAATCTAAATTTTAATTTTTATTGTATATCTACTACTAATATTTACTTATTAATATTTACTACTCTTTATTCATGTATTATTATTTACTTATTAGTATTTACTGATCATTATTAAATTGTAAAGCCGCTCATCTCAACACAGGCCTGTCCTAGGGAGATGAGTGTCTAATGTTTTTGTTGTGATATTTAAATTTAATGAAATTAAATAAATTAAATTAATTAATTCAATGAGTGAGTTCTGGGTCTAGAGCTATAAAACACTTCCGCGTTACCCCGGAGATCGTCAAATGGAAAATTTATCACCAGAAATGATATGGATTTGCATGCGCAATGCATTTATGTTAAAGGCATTAATCTATTCGTTACCTAATAAACTTATCCGGCAATAATTCTAATATTGGCGTCAAATAATGCATGAAACTTGTGAAAGCTCATTAGCCGTTTTGTAGTGCCCATAAATGGAATAATTGCCCGCTAGCGTGAGGATTGAAGTTAAATATTATCGGTTATATTCAATTTATTTCAACATGGAGGCTGATTGTAATCTGAATGTGGAAACGGAATGAATAGAGCGATAGTTTAAACTTCTTTACACGCTAGATATGTTTAGGGAACGAGTTAATGTAGTGTTTTTTTTTCGCTACGCCCCGGGGCTACCGCAGTGCTACCACATACTTTAATAAAATACTGCTCAGGTTGTATTACTGTACTCCATTTAAATAAATCGTCATTATTTTACAATGGATTCGATCGGACAGCTCAACTGTTAACTTTTAACGAGTATATAAAGTATTTCCTTAATCCTTTTCTCTCAATTAAGTGTTTCATTTAATAATATTGATTTTCGTGATGTTATTTCAGTATAACAGTTTATTAATATTGAAGAAAGATTATAAGAAGAACATATGACACGAATGTGAATCGAATAAGAAGGCGGGGACGCCCGAGGAATACATGGCACGATCAAGTGAATAAAATTCTTGAGTCGGGCCATGTCAGAAGTCAGAATAACAGAAGAGAATGTATGAATGTGAATGAAGCAAGAGATGTATTCCAAGATCGAGTTGTTTGGCGGTCCGTCCTTCCCGTTTACCCCTGCGGCGAAACGGCGTGGTGGTTAGTTTATTAATCTTTCAACGAATCAAAACCATTTCATATTTTAACATATGCACACATCGAACTCGTAAGATACTGATACCAACTCTGATGTATGTCAGTGAGGCATGGAACTGGCAAACGAAGGATGAAAGTAGACTGAATGCTGTAGAAATGAGATCTCTGAGACGAATGTGTGGTAAAACCATGTATGATCGTGTGAAAAATGTTGAGATTCGTAAAGAATGCACGCTTAGATGGTTTGGGCATGTAGAGCGAATGAATGAAGAAAAGAGTGTAAGGAGAATATATGACGTGAATGTGAATGGAAGAAGAAGCCGGGGACGTCCAAGGAAGACGTGGCACGATCAAGTGAATCAAATACTTGAGTCGGGCCATGTCAGAAGTCGGAATAACAGAAGAGAATGTATGATACGTTGTATGAACGTGAATGAAGCAAGAAGTGTATGCCAAGATCGAGTTGTTTGGCGGTCCGTCCTCTCTGCCTACCTCTGCCGGGAAACGGCGTGATGGTTAGTTAGTTAGAACTCGTAAGAAAATTATTCGACTCATGAAGAAAACATGGCTAAAACCTCATATTCAATTCTTTTTTTAAGGCTAAACAAACAGTCAGTAGTCGCCAATGTTTAAAGTTACTTTAACGTTTTTTTTATTAACTTTAAGGCATTTTACAAAATATAAGGCAAAACGTTCCGATAAACTGCTTTTTAGTAGTTTAATTAACGGGAACTTGTTATTCAAAATCATATACTAAATTTACAGTTAAGGTTAGGTTACAAAATATATATAAATATATACACAAAATAAAAACATATTTAACAAACTTAAAACATAAAAATTTCATAAGAATCGTACTAAAAAATATTACTAACATTTCTTAATTATCTAATACAAATAGTTTCTTTCAGTTAGCCAAGTATTCAATACACTCGTATTTATTAACTGTTTATATTTTATTTCAGCAGGTAACATATTTAAAAGGCTGGAATCATGTTAAATCTTAAGTTCTTTGTTTATATATTTTGTTTGCATAGCAAGCATATTTGTTTGTATGTTTAGGAACCATTCATTATGCATTAATTGCATTAAGTCAAACATCGACTAATCTGAAGAATTAATGGTTATAATCAAATACTTTATTGAAATAAGTACACGTCTCTCGGCGCGAGAACTTTTCTCAATAGGACAGACAGCAAAAACAATTTATCAAATATTACCAAGGCAAAAGAAAAACGCTAATGCTATCACGTAGCATACATTGGTAGGTACGCTGCAAGAACACACTAAACTAGTAATGTACGTGATGTATAGATACTTCAAAATCAATTGTTTTAATTGAACCGTTAAAAACTCTGCCATTAGAACGTCATTGTTACTTATCTCCGCCTCCAAGTGTAACGGATCCACAAGTAGGTAGTGACGTAATGAAACATGTCGGGGGTGGGACAGGATCGTTATAGTCGTTAGGGGTGGTTGCGGACTGGACAGGGACTGATAACGAATGTCAAGCCTTGGTACTCGCTAGTATCGCCAAGTAGGAGTAGACGCCCCACGGAGTTGCGACTGTGATATATTTCAATATTATATAAATTGAGATACAACAAAATACATTTCTCACCAGATTGTGCAGGTTAAAATCTATGTCAAGTTCTTCAAAAACTGATTAACTACTAGGTAACTTGGCCAACTTTCGGTAGTGGTAGGAAGCAGCCAAGTAACTTATTATTCTAACTACGTTCATATATTTTCTTCTTAGAATCATATTTTCAGTTTTCCTGTCGATTCATTTGAACGAGCTTTAATCGTCCTGGGATGCCCAGACTTTTCAAAACATGTAGATTGTAGGTACTCAAATACGTTTGTATTCTAAAGATATTGCTGGAAAGGTTTCTAATGCAGAGTTAGACTGTTTAATAAAAATATTTCAGTTCAGAAGGCACATAAATTACCAAAATAATAATCAAATAACCGAGAAAGCGTACGGCTAGAAATAGTTTATATTGGAACTGAAAGATTTTCTGTTAAATTTACGTGACAAAGCGTATTTTCAACATTTATAAATCTTTTTCTCCACAACTTGAAGCAAAAAGTCTCCAAAATCCACATTATCTGAACCGCAATGAAAGAAACATCCGAATCAGCTTTTCCTTATTTCTCTCAAGCCATCAGCGTCGTACACAACTGGAATAAAAAAATAAGGGGTCCAAATAAAAACATTCCACGAACCCTCCTTAATAAAGGTCCGAATCCTCGCATCACCTAAATATCAATAACTCCTTATATAAAACGCAAAAACAAAACATTTCGCGCCCGGTATGACAATTCGCAATATGGTATTTTTCCGGGAAACAAAGCTACATCCGAAAATTATTTTCCGAGCAAAGCCGAATATTTTATGGATACATAAGAAAATATGTTTAATAGAAATATGACACATTTTCTTAGTAGGGTATTTTCTCTGCGGATAGTTCAAATATGAAATATTTTATATTAGTTATACGCATGTTGTCCTATGTCATATAATATTATTATGGGTCTCGTAACGTATAATACCAAAGTTTATTTGTTTCAGTCGCAGGGAAAAACATCAGCTTCTCTCTGGTCATACAAAGACACACTAGGACAAAAATTACACTGAAACGACCTGCATTTATTATGAAACCTAGAAAATATTATAAGGATTTAAACTAATTAATTAAAAATTACTTTGTAATCACCACTATAATAATATATACACATCAACATATTTCGACGACGAAGCTTTCCTCATCAGGACATAGTATTAGTATTCTGTGAATACTAAAAATTATAATGTCAAGTATAGATAAATTATAAACACAAATAAAAATTGATTAAAGTAGGTAAGTAATTAATTAAAAACGATAATAAAATTTATTTTAAATCATTGAATAACAAATTTATATAAGAAGTTAAAACAAAATTATTTTTATTTTTAATATTAATATGTAAATAAATTATCATATTATTGTGTTCCATGTTTATCATTTGTTTATAATTCACATTATTATTTTTAGTTTTCTGTATATTTCTGATGAGGAAAGCTTCACTTTCGAAATATTTTGATATGTATAAGTGGTGATTACAAAGTAATTTTTAATTAATTTATTAATAATGACGTCAAAAGGTAAATACCAATCTTTTGAATAAATTATAAACTATTAACGCCTATAAAACAATATTCTACGATAACACCGCGTGATCAGATTCAAAATGTTATATCTCTCTGTGACGTCATATATCAAATGAATATGCATACTTACATCTCCAAAACTGAACATTACAGATGTAAAAAGCAACTAAATGGCGCAGATGAAAAACAAAATACGATAATTATATTTGTATGAATTATTGGGTGATCGCGCAAATCAAGATTTTTTTTTAAAGGGAGATTGAATATAAAATTATTACAAAACCTGTAAATGAAAATATATACCATGGTTCATATATCTCGGTACAGAATTCCGAGTGTGCAGAACGAATAATTGGAATTCTGGAAATAATGCCCATCTAAATAATTCGATGAAGTTTAGCGTTTTCAGCGCCCAACAAATGCAGAAGGATTGTAAAACTAAAAAAGGAATAGGGCAATTCATCGCAGGTTTCCAATGCAAATGTTGGCCGTTTAAGAATAAAATAAACATAAAAGAATGTGAGGGCTCAGAGACTCGTGTGGAAATGGCCCGGAGTTTTTTTTTCAGAATAATTGAGGATACCGGCATACATTTTTTGCAGAGACAAAAAGTGACTTGAATAAAAAATGTAAATTTGTGAAATACGTGCATTTAAATTAGATTTATTTTATTGTTTTTGAAAGACTGGGCCCGAACCCAGGAAGACTAACCTAAAATATAAACCAGCAGTAACAAACAACCAAATTTGTTAGCATTTTTGTGAGAACTATATACGGTGTTTATTTTAAGGTTTAAAGGGATCTCGTAAACGTTCGTATTTAAAATAATAATAAAAATAAACATTGCGCCAAGCTGGTTTCCGTATGATACGTACAATGTAAAAGAAATGAAGGATAAAAGGTTTTAAAAATAACCGTATGTAAAATTCATTGCCTCTGGAAAACGAATGTGTCATTAGAATATGTAAAACGGGAGAATTAATGTGGTAAGATGAGAAAATAGAAACGACAAAGAAAGGCTAACAAAGACGCAAGGAAAAAGGATAAAATACATTGTAATTCCTCGCGGAATCCTTGCTCCTGCTAGAGCTGTTAGCATTTACATTCTTGGGCATTTGGCTATAGTCTTGAACTCGCTGAAACTTGGAGATTATAAAAACTTACAATATTAAAAACAATTAATTCAGCGATAAATGAAAAAATACCTCTAGACAGTTTAATCAATGTTAATTTAAGTTTTTGTGAATATTGATCGGAGCTATGTAATGTATTTTTGACATAGACCAAAAACTTTATTTAATGACTGAATCTAACTAACTTCTGACAAACCCAAGCTCTATTACATGTAAATACCATTTGAAGGATAAATGAAGAAATCCTTAAATTATTCGAAAATAATCAATTTAACTTAAGTAGGTATTGAAGCTCAAGTATAGGGGCTCTACAGAAGCCCGAGTAAATCCGGCTTCCAAGAAACTAGGCGTCTTGCATAGGTCTAGCAGATTATTCAATAGTGATCAAGGGCTAATCCTATACAAATACGTCTATACAAGTACGTCCAATAATTTAATTCGAAAGTCACCTCTGGGCTGGAGCTCCCAAATACTTGATAAACCTGCTTGATTCTGTGTAAAAGAGGGCGCTTCGCCTGATTGACAATCCGTTGTTAACAGACCGACTGCCATCTCTGATGCACAGACGCAATGGAGGTATAATAATAATAATACTAATAATCGGATGATTTTTATAGCGCCGTTTTTGTGAAAAATCACCTCACGGGCGCTGTACAAATTTTACTTCCTATTCTTATATTATTCTTATATTACATCTATCGTATGAAGTTTTTTTTTTTAACATTTAGTTTCTCTTTTTGGACAGGCTATCATTACACATTATTTATAGACCATATAAATAGATACAGTTAAATTATCAAAACTAAGTACGGCTTAGTCTAAGTTTTCATACATGTTAAATTGAAAAAAAAGAAGCTAACCGTATTTATTCCTTACGATATATTGCAAGACGCTAATACAAATGATTGAGAGATTGTTTTCATTATATTCAAGAATGTATTTAAGCTAAGACAATGAATTATTATCCATATATTTTTAGGATAAATAACACAGTATACTTTTAAAAGGGGGTGCGGCGGGGGAGGATGGTGGCCGGGGGGACTGATCCATAGGGCCCTCAAATCTTCTTTGTCTTATTGACGCCCCTGAGCGGCGTGACGGGACGGTTGGTGTTGGTCAGCACGTACGCCAGGTGGCGCTTGTCGGCCAGCTTCAGGATCTGGAAGGAGCACTTCAGCGTGTCGTCCACTGACATCATTGCACCTGCATTATCGAATTTCCCGCAGTAGTTGGGCGCCGAGAAGTGGGCGACCAGTTAGGCAACTGGTCACCCACTTCTCGGCGCCCAACAACTTCTCTAACTTGGCAAAGAAGGCGAAGGTGAAGCTCGTTCTTGCCCCAGCCGGCGGTGTCCTTGTCGGGGTCGGACCACAGCAGGTTGCAGAGCAGCCCCTGGTCGGGCACTTCCCGGTTGTATACAATATTTTTTATAACCACCAGCCCGAATACCGTTGTAAATCACTTTTGACACTTCACTAGTACATGTGGCGAGTACCTTCGACCGAAGACCGATGACCTATGCGTTCATTCAGAAGAACGAAGCCGATTTCAACTTAAAATATTTGGGTTTTTATTATAAACTTGATTTAAGCCCGAGACGGCAGCACTAAAATTATGTATTTTTTATAAATGTAACCTAAAAATTATTGCGGTTATTTTACGCTATTTTTACCCCCGAAAAATTAAGAACTTCCCAATATTTCCAAGATAAACTAGGAGCGATTATAAAGGCAGCCACGAGGGCGCCCAACACAAGTACGCTGAGTATGTTCTACAGATATTTCAATGGAGCAAGCTAAACAACTAAAAAAGTATAGTGAAAACTTAAACTAAAATAATTAATAATAATAATAAAAAAAATTATTTAAAATAAAATGATTTCCACAATAAATGTCAAATCACTTTAAGGTGTCCTTTTATATGAAATGAATTGAAATATTTTCTTTAAACCACTATGTTGATATGTATTTATTAAAATATAATAAAATATTAATAAATAAAAATGTTTCGGAAGCAAATAAATAAATAAATAATTAGAGTATTCATTTATTCCTGAAGATGATAGCATTGCTATCGAAACATGTAGAAATATTTATATATTTTAAGTAAAGTGGTATATACAAAGTGTATTTTCAATTTATATAAATAAATAACCTTCTGAATAACAAAATGAAACAGATCCGAAAGTAAATAATTATTATGTGTCACAAAAATGAATTGTTATAATAGATATGAATTTTTATTTTGCATAAACTATATTTTTCAATTAAAAATTAAATGAAAAAATAAAAGAATTTAATATTACTTTCTTATCACATCTTTATTAATATACACATATCAACATATGTGTCGAAAGCGATGCTTTCCTCATCAGGAATATACAGAATACTACAAATTATATCAAGTATAGACAAATAATAAACAAAGAACACAATAATGTCAAAATAGATTTTATCTCCCGGCCTGCAGGACTAACTTGCCAATGGTCATGCCGGTGGGGAGAGCAATCTTGCTGTTAAATAGAATCACTTCGGATATCGACATATTTAGCATCAATAAAGCAGCGTTTAAAAATAAAGCTTTGTTGCTACTTGTATAATACCAGTATGCCTTGTATGCGATTTACTGAGATTATGTATGTTTACCTTTTTTTTTTTTTTTTAATTATTTTTTATAAGTAATTATTTTAGATGCTGTACATCCTGTATTATCTTTTAAAATACCTTGAAATGTTAATTTTGTATTTTTTTTAAAGGAATAGTGTAATGAATTGAATTGAATTGAAATTGAAATTTGTGAATCGCTCGGGAATGAAGATTGTTTACTACTTTCTTATTGTAAAAAACGCTGTAACAATATTTTGATTTTTACATTAGATATGCCATAGTTGTATTAATCCAGAACAACATAGCTATTAAATCCAAAAACTGACATAAGAAACTTGCAGAATTAACTTCCAGAAATATTACAAGATTTAAAATTCTTATTATTAATCCCATGAAGTTTTCTGTATTATTTCCCAAGTTAGAGAATGCGAACATCTCCGAGGGAGCGTGTTGCGAAATGGAGCATCGGGTTTATCTTTCTTTCATTCTGTACTCTCTGTTTTCACCTCTTCGTTTTCCTGTGCTTCGCGGTGAAGATATCTCCCGGGGAGGTGACCCGCGACGTGGTGATAATGTAACGTCGGTAAATAAGAAACGAAATATTTAAATAAGAAAAAAACATAGTTTGTTTTTCAGAGGAAAATAATCGTACATTAAATAACAATAATAATAATAATTGGATGATTTACATAGCGCCGTTTTTGTGAAAAATCACCTCAAGGGCGCGAAAATCATATCAATTTATAAAAGATTTTAAAACCTTATTTTCTGATCATTTACCAGATCACGTGTAAAAATTAAACGTACAAGTACAACTTAACTGGATTAGCAGATAGCTTTGTAATTATGTGGTCATCAAACACTCGGCACAGGAATTTCCCAGTGAGTCAATCAATCCCTTATTAATTATGTTTTATAAAGATAAAAAAAAAAAAATAAAAAAACACTTCAATGAGGAACGTCGATTGCTTGTAAAAGGGATGCTCTGGTGGAAGTCGAGTAGATTGAGTTCGAATCCGTCATTGGATTCCGGGATTTTCCCATTTCAACACGTTTTGAGAAATAGAATCTTAAAGAATAAAACATCCTTTTATTTGTAATAAAAACATAACCAAAATTTAATAATGGTTATATGCAAATATTTTAGTTTCTATTGATTGTGACGACTGTTTCGGCGTTCAAAGCCATTATCAAACTATTATTTTCCCAATAAATCGCTCTGTTCTTCCCGGAAATCCTACAATTACCCCTACCCATTTGCTTACCCCCCACTCCAACACCTAAAATGTATATGTCTTGTCAATATTTTATATCATAAGTTAGTTTTAATATTCTCCTGATGAAGGAAGGGTGCTTCCGAAACCGGTAGAGTTTTGATAAAATAAAAGTGGTCTACAACAAATTTATGTGTTTTTTATTGTAAATTATGGCGAGCCACAAAGTTAATGCTTTTTACAAATATGTATTATCAAAGCCATTATCAAACGGTTTTCAACTCCGAATTAGCTTTCACTATAATAAATAACTTAAATGCTTGCTAAACTGAATAACACTATTAAATGGAAATATTTTAAATAATGAAAACAGTAAATCGAGTTCCACGAATTAAACAGAATAACAATAAATAAATTGGAACTTCGCTAACATAAAACCACCTTTCAGAGTATAACTAGAAGTTATTATTTCAAGTTTTATTGCCGCGTGATATTCCGGCCAAGCATTTATCACACTTAAAGCTGTTTTAGAAGTTTACTTCATTTACTTAATTCCAAACCCTTATTTATATATAACCGATTTTTTTTTAAAAAGTACACAATAAACATTTAAAATTGCTAAAATTATCAAGACTAAAATACAGCGCGGCATGCTTACGGAATCACGGCAAAGTTATTAATTGGTGTTAGAACATTTTCTTGACATTTTGCCCAGTAGTGTCCCAATCCATATACCCGCAATATCCAATACCCCGTCATTTGTATTCCCGGGAAGAGGCGCTTCCAAAGTTATTAATTGGTGTTAGAACATTTTCTTGAGATTATGCCCAGTAGTGTCCCAATCCATATACCCGCAATATCCAATACCCCGTCATTTGTATTCCCGGGAAGAGGCGTCTCCAAAGTTATTAATTGGTGTTAGAACATTTTCTTGATATTTTGCCCAGTAGTGTCCAATCCATATACCCGCAATATCCAATACCCCGTCATTTGTATTCCCGGGAAGAGGCGTCTCCAAAGTTATTAATTGGTGTTAGAACATTTTCTTGATATTTTGCCCAGTAGTGTCCAATCCATATACCCGCAATATCCAATACCCCGTCATTTGTATTCCCGGGAAGAGGCGTCTCCAAAGTTATTAATTGGTGTTAGAACATTTTCTTGATATTTTGCCCAGTAGTGTCCAATCCATATACCCGCAATATCCAATACCCCGTCATTTGTATTCCCGGGAAGAGGCGCCTCCAATGCCGGTTCAAACAGATAAAGATTTCGGCTTCTAATGCCAAGCGACTGAACCAACCCAGTCTGAAGAAATGAATCTCGTACTTTCGATGGCTGAACGAGATAAGCTAGTCTTACCAAAAATATCCACGAGAAATGTTTTATTGGTCAAATTCTTATAAATATTGGCTTACATATCGCGCAAGATTTTCAATTATTTTCTGTTTAAAAACATCAACAAATTGGGAATTTAAAAGCTCTGTACTTCAGGGTGGAATCAGTATTGGAGCAAAAATTACTTGAGGTGATCTATAGAATCTAGTTTTAAAATTCGGTGTAAATCTCAGAACAATAAAAATAATAATGATTGAATTATTTCTATAGAGCTGTTTTAATAGTTAAGATACTGTACAATTTATTGAACTGTTTTGTGTAAGCGTGTTTCGGTATTTTCATTAAATGTATTTTATGGAATATTGCGCCGCGTCATGTCGCAAGATATGTAATAGTACCGAAGTAAATGAAATAAAGTCGCATAAGGAATTTTCTATTTGACATGCAATATTTTTGCTACTTCGCGTCGTAGTAACCCACCTCCAAACTCTGAGGCACAAGGTAAGGTCAATAGATGACTATTTTTTAGAGTCGCAATAATTTTACAAAATTTTTTTTTTGTCAGTCTCACCTAGCTAATGAACAATATTATTAGTTATTTCTCGGATATTTTTATAATTTTATGATTATATAAATTAAAAATATACTTTTATTTATATTTAAATATATTTTGAGAAATATTTATATATTTTAATTAAAGTGGTAAATACAAAGTATATTTTTAATTTATATAATTAATAATGCCACAAAGTTACCAAATATTTGAAGAAATTATAATTTTATGATTGTTTGTTAAAAACATTACTTTTGTAAATATACGAGATATATTGAAGAACTACGAAGCCATATGATATGTTTATAATTTGTATCAATTATCCAGGAAGTTAAGTAATTAAAGAAGCTTAACTAATTATGCAAATAGCTACGTTGTAAAAAATGAATTTCAGATTGCTCAACAAAATCAATGTCAAACAAGTTCTGTTTCTGGCTGTCGGATTTTGACTGCGTGTTATTTTCGACAGTTCACATATTTCTATTATTTGTGCTTCTGTTGTCAAAATTATGAAAAAGTATTTTCTTCTAGAGTCCGATATTTTAATCAAACAACGAATGTCTACCCCCAAATTATGCGACCTTTGGTCGTTTGACATTTACAAGTTTCCGAATCGTAAATTCATGTTCTTAGGTCTATCGATTATTCCATATTTCTTACGACAATCGTTCAACTTAACGATTAATCGCAATACCCAGACTGGCGGCATTTCTTTAACTAGAAATAACACAAAAACAGAAGGGTACAAATATGATACGATATATGAATGTGAATGAAGTAAAGAGTGTTTGCCGAGAAAGCGAGAAACGGCTTAACGGTTAGTTAGTAAGTATCAAAGATATGCATTAAAATACTTTTACGTAGCAGCTGAAACAAATAAAATCAAGCTACCAATTTACTGCACCTCCAATGCTTATACTACTAAGTTACAGAGGTCATCTAAGTTGGTATCCAAAATAAGCCAATGAATAATCCACAATCACCGATTCGGTGGATGTATCCATAAGTTGAGGTGATGTTGCACCGAACTCGTCTGAGGAATCCCTCCCCTGTAAGGTGAGTCAAGTTAGCCGCAAGCCTCCCGGGCTGGGAGGTGGTCGGGACTGGGAAGGCGAAACATCTCTCAGCAGCCGCAACTCTGTCTTGTCGTGCGGTGGCAAGGAGCCACCAGGAATCCTGGGATCGAACCCCAATACTGCGGTTCAAACCGGCAACGTTACTTCAATTATTTGCGTGGTGGGTGATGACGAGTCGTGAAAGATATGTTTATTCAATTATTCGTGGAATAAATACTATATTCATTTAAAAAATAAAACAATAACTTTGTTTGCATCACTTTTATTTGGTATATACTTTTGCCAAATAAAAGTGATGTAAACAAAGTTATTGTTTTATTTTTTAAATTATAATCTCATATCACCGAGATACCGCTTCATATGAAAATATAAAAAAATGCTATATTCATTTTTAAACCAACATAAATAACATGATGGATACTTAAAAATAATTAGGTTCACCTTCTTTACATAAATAGACCACGAACACAGTAACACTTTAACGATGATGATAGAAACATAGTCATTTTAGAATAAAAACAGTCCGTTGTCTTCAACATGAAAATATTTAAATTAAGGTACATTAAATTAAGTTACATTGAATTATTTTGAAAAAATACCAGATCTCTAAACGTTTTCTTGTGTTATGTTTTCCTGTTTAAAGGCAGTTTCCCTCGCGGTTGTAACGAGATATAGAGGGAGAAGGAGACGAGAAGTCCCGCCATCCTCTAATGATATCTGTATCATAAAGATGGTCGCAAATAGAGAATTATGAAGGGCATAAAGCCAGAGCAATGGTTGCAAGAAACAAACATTTGAAATATTGTACCAGCACGCAATGCCTCTAAATTAGGGAGGAGGGCGATATTTGGGATCTCGCAGCTAGTGTTGTCTTCTATTATTAGGGTAGTTTCTCCAAAACACTATTTTTCAGAGGTGATGAAACAATGGGAGTATTTCACAGGGGGCGGTTGTTTAACTATGGTTAACAGGAAATTGTTTTTAAAAACTGTATTAAAATGGAAAAAATATGTTTTTTTATTGCCTTTCTCAAAATTCAATACACGAATTTTTAATATTATCTTCACTATTTCAATCTAGTTACAATTAAGTCTTACTCACATATCTGTACAAATAAAATTTAGATAATCCGTAATTCAGTAAAAACTTATCAACGCGTACTCCGATAAATAAATATATATTGTTATGGTTACCGCCGCGAGGAAACCACCATTAATTGGATAACCAACACTTCTGCCATAGCTCATCCTAAGTGGTCGTTATGTTTGGTGACTCAGCAGGGGTACCCGGGTTCATGGGGTGAGATTTGTCCAGGTCTTGCCGGCTTGCAAATCTCTCGACCCATTGTCTTGGGAGGCACCGCAGTAGGATGTACGGAATAATATGACGGTCACTCCTGGACGCACTGACCCCAGATTCCTACCCGTTAACCTTACCAGAACTTCCCCTCTTCTTTTCCTTAAAAAGACCCTCCACACAGCATTCAGATGGAAATTATATTCCCCAGGTCCTCCTTTGTGGAGTTATTATAAAAAAAATAACTAACTAACTAACCAACACGCCGTTTCTCCGCAGGGGTAGGCAGAAAGGACGGACCGCCGAACAACTCGATCTTAGCATACACTTATTGCTTCATTCACATTCATACATCGTCTCATACATTCTCTTCTATTATTCCGACTTCTGACATGGCCCAACTCAAATATTTAATTCACTTGATCGTGCCATGTGTTCATCGGGCGTCCCCGACTTCTTCTTCCATTCACATTCGCGTCATAAAAATAAATAATATAAAATTATAGTTGCTGTTTACAAAATAAGTACTTTATTATTATTAATACATATGTTGTTATTTTTTTCTAACAAGTTTTCTTGACCTAATAAGAGAAAATCTGTACTTGAGCAATTTTTTAGTGAAAATATTAGAAAATAGATTTGTCTTGTAGTGGGCTAAAAGTCTCATCCACGGGACTATTAGTATCAGAATTCTATATATTCCAACAGGAAATTAAATTTAGAAAGACAGTAAAAATCGAATTAATGCATAAAATAATGTTACTTCACACAAAGTGGGGTGTAGTAATACATTAGCACCAACAGCACTCCACCCAGCAGACTTTAACAGATAAACAACGAGGTGAAGACACAGAGGTACGAGTATGATCATTCCACACGCACTCCACCCTTATGCCGGAGAAAACACAACCTTTAAAGTTTAAGTACCCTCCCCACGAGTAGTCTCGAGCAGAACGCAGCACAGAAAACAGAAACCGCCTGATTTAGTATCGTGACTTCCTCTTGCGATCGCGTGTTGACCATCGAGGATTCCTCGAGGGTGGTTTCTTTAAACTCGCCGCAACAATGTAACGCGGAGTGTCGGCTGGAATAGCTCCATGCCGTGATAAGGGACTATTGATGGAGACATTGCCGAGGTATCTTTCTGCCAGACGTTTGAACTAATTACATTCTGTTGTGTTGCGTGCGCGGGGAAACTAGTGTTTTGTAAATAAATGTTCACAAAATTAGCCACTAAAAGTGTGTTGTTAAATCTCGTCGAATTAGACACAAGGCCGCTAAAGTAATAAATAATACAACGGAAATCATTTACTTTATACATTTTGTTTTATCGTTTTATCATATTGATTATTTTATTAATCAATACTACGTATTACTGAGAATATTGAGTAATAGAACAATATTAATCTTCTCATAATCCATATCTTCTCTATATATGAAAACGAATGTCTGTTTGTCTATCCTCGATTTTCTCAAAAATTATCCAACTGGTTTCGCTGAAAATAGCACAGTTTGTTCTTATTAGTGCCGGAGCGTTTAAAGAGTAGTTTGAATGAAATCTAATATGTAAAACTGTTGAAATAACGTTTTAAAATTAGTATGAAAAAAAAAATTTAACCCGTCATGTTATATTGAGGTTAAGCCATAGATAGACCACTCTGGTTAGCCATAGATTACATATTCGAAAGAATAAGGTTTGTTTTATTAGAATATTTTCAAAATGGAAACACGCCCTCCATGGTCGAGGGGTAAGGCTCTCGACTACGAATCCGAAGGTCGCGGGTTCAAATCCCGGCGTGCGCAAGTGAATTTTATTTAATTAATTTGTGTTGTTTCACAATTAATTAATTTAAAAATAATATGTAATATATTCGCGCACGTTCCAGAGTGCAAGATACTCTCAGTATCGCCCTGATGAAAGACCACCATTCAGAATTGAAACGTTGCTTGAAATGGGTTTTAGCCGAGTTTGGTGACCAGATCTGAATAGCCAGGTATTTCCCCACCTCCCCCTTCCCCTTCTCCTTCCCCTCCCCAATACCTTCAGTCTTACAACATTCCCCAATTGGGAATGCCATAGTCACACTGGATCCAGACGGTTGGGAGCAGTTGTGATTCTTGTGCGGTATTCATATTAAAAAAAAAAAACAAGTCGGTTATTAGATACATTTTGAAAAAAATAAATGTTTGAAATAAAATAAAATTTTCAAATGAATGTATCTTTGTTTCATTATTTTGAGATAGTAATAGTCATCACAAGGCATTCGCTGTCAAATCAATTATGACACCCAGACGACAAGCAAGAAATCACAACTTAATAAATTTATTCCAAAAAAAATTCCCGAGCATGGCCCGTACACATCAGCTAGTATATACATAAAGAAGATTGTGGGTTTTTTTATATATTTTTTTTATATAAAACTGCAGTTTTATTCCGAGTTTGAAGAAATTTTGTAGACTGTCTACCTGAGATTAAAACACCTCCATCCCCTTTCCCATCACTTAAATTAAAATGTTGTTACTTCTTGATGAAATTTCGCACACTTGACATTGAAAACAAGAGGAAATTACTGGGTAGGGGTGGGGGCAGCGTTAACACATCGCAACTTTAAAACTTTACTCCAAACCATTAAAAACCCAGGACATTGCCGGATACTTTAGCTAGAGCATAATAGGATAATAGTTCATCGTGTATAAATATATATTCGCTGACATGTGTTGGTAGAAATAATTGGTTTGTTGTTTTCCGTTAGAAGTTTGACGAAGGTTTAATTTCACGGAGAATATCGTATTTATTAATTAATATAAGTATAGGATTAAAACACGCCATCTTTATGTTAAATGTTATACCATTTTCGTGTTTCTCGATAATAATATCATGGCATTTACATAGTGCAGTTTTGTGTTATTTCACTTCAAGTGCGCTTCGAAGCCACTCTTAGGTGGATACAAAATCAAACCCTGATGCAAAGTAAATATATTATTCTGTAACACTAATTCTGGGACTAACTACCAAATTGCACCCATTTCCCGCCTACATACACTTGTAACTCTGCTATACAAATATTGAATATAAGTTTACCCATGTTTAAAAGATACCCGAATGATATTTTAATGTTGCAACGATTATAAGAGCATTGTATAATTCCTTTTTTTATTACCCCTTTTCACAATGTAATGGACTCATATTATATTATATTATGCACTTGTATATTATGTATCATGTAGATTAGGCTATTACTATTTTATTTTTTATTGAAAGTATTATCTGCAAATTAAAAACCTTTCCCTTTATAACTTCTCTGAGCATTTTTACATTATTATATTTACATATATATATATATCTATATAATTAAAATATTACACTTATATACCTACTATGTGTCATGTTCTTTTTTGTTAGCTTAAAATCTTTTTGGTTCTTTCTGTACACAAAATCTTGTAAAATGTTAAAATATGTAAAAACCCATCGGGATTAATAATTAATAAAATAGATAAATAAACATATTTTCGTAATATAAGTAATTAGGTTGTTTTTGATGTTCCTGGGATATACTCGTTTTTATAATTAACTATGGACTCTTACTATAGTAGCTACATGCCATTGCAACCGGATCACGTTGACTTCAGAGTGAGAATGAATTAATTAAAATTTGCTTAGTGTCGAATCGGTAGTTTTATTTATTAAATCAGAGTGTGGCTTGTCACTCGCGGTTGTTTGTTTCGGGCCGCCCAAGTCGCCCAGTCGTGCTACACACGACCGTCCATAAGCCAGCGCCCATCAGCCAGGGCGGCTAATTACGCGGACGTGTCTGGGAAAATGGCGGCCACCAGGCGCTGGCGGCGGACCTACCCTCGAGGCGGACGAATAAATCAATTATTCCACTTACGTTAACACCGAGTGATCCAATAATTTTATCAAACGGCTTTGCTGAGATCAGCCATGTTCGCTTACGTCCCTGTCCCTGTCCCCTTCCCATCCCCTTTCGTGATCACAGGTAAGAGTTAAAGATACGTCATGCGTAGTACGTACCGCGTCGTCTCACCGCCATGGGAAAATCACAAAAGCACGAGACAAGGTATCAGAAACGTATTACTAAAGACAGAGTGTTGCTTTGAGAAGTTCAAATAATAGATTAATCTGGGTATATGAGCGAAATTCCTGGATATTCATTCATTAGCACTTTTAGACAAAACCTGAACGGAAAACGTTCTCAGATATGTTCTAGTGAGAGAAAATCATTCAGAAATGAAACCCTGCTTCAAATGGATTTATCTATGTTTACTGATCGTTCTGAAGGGGTGGATGTGTTCCAGTAGCGTACATTGCTCTATGACCAAGAATAGACTGCGACCTTTTCCACTGAAATTTTATAATATTGAATATTTTTGTATACTTTAAAAATGCCTTTTTTATATATTTTCTTCTACTGATGGTTGTGGCTAAGATGACAAATGATCCTTTTTACCAAATTTGAGCATTACATCGTAAAAAGTTTCCGATCAATGTTCATAAGGCAGGCACAGTTTTTCAACCTTTTATCAAATGCAGGGCAATCGTGTGTCCCAATCTTAATTTCCTAATTTCTTTCAGTCCCGCGAAATTTTAAGGTGTCATCGTTCCATTAGTTTAATCACTCAAAGTGGAATGATTCGATGAAATTATTAAAATTGTCTATGTTAAATTTGTAAACACTAACACTTTCCGTGTCTTCCATTCCAACTCCTCCGCATATACACATTTCCATCCCTTTCAGAATTTTTCCGATTGAAGATGTCATAGACTTACTGTTGTGTTTGTAGCTAATTTAATTTAAAATGTAAGGTGAAACATTCCTATTGGCACAGAGCAATTATTTATAATAAGAGCAACCGAATAAAGGCCAACATGATGTAATGAAAGCAGAAAACATCGGCTTACATTAAATTTTGTAAACCCGTACAAACAATAAATAAAGAAAATCTGATCTAAGGAAAAATTTTAAATAAGACATTTTAAAAAGTTAGCAACTAACTTACAATACCCGTGTTTTCATATTAATATTTTTCCAACACAATTGTTTCAGATTTCCGAAAAAAAAATTCACCCGGTAAATAAGTTCAAGTAGACTGGATAATCCGGCCTAATGCTCTTCAGTTTATTCTGTCCTTTTGTAAAAACAAGGAATATATTTGGAGCACCTTTGAAAAAAAAGGTTCCGTGTTCGCAACATGACGGAATGATAACGAGTTGCCCGGAAAAACACTGCAAGCTCAGCGATTTCTTCGGTTTTTAGAGAGCTGCGTGGAATTTGGATATGAATGTTTGAAAATTAGAGTAGGATGGTCTTGTAAGAAATAATTGGCGGAAGTTGAGACAAATGCGGATGTTATGAGAAATATATTTACTGCGGTAGACTATTTAATTTCGAACGATGTCCTACCCGAGTGAATAAATAATAACTCTATATATTCGAGTATCTCCCACAAACTCATAAAATTACCATTATCCCTTATCACCTGTTCAGTTAAGGCTTCGTTTCTTTAAAGTAACCCATTATGAATAAATCTGTCTCTTTATCTCTGTTACTATCTTAGATTTTAATTTCATGCCATCTCACTGTTCCTTTATTCTATGCTATGTTTTATCTCAGTCTATATGTATACATAAGCACAAAATTATTTTAATTGGTTTAATTTTGTACCCCGATGATGCTTGTGTCAAACAAAACCAGTCAGTTATAGTAAATTAAATAAATTTTGTAGTTATGAACAAAGTAATGGTTTTATTTCAGAAATAATAACCATTTGCAATTCTATTAGGAGACGAAATAAAAATTCAACAAAACTACAAAATCGACGTGATTCTTTCCAGGTATAACATTGAGGTACACATATTTGAATATCAGAATATTTGACGGCCTCCATGGTCGAGGGGTAAGGCTCTCGACTACGAATCCGAAGGTCGCGGGTTCAAATCCCGGCGTGCGCAAGTAAATTTTATTTATTTAATTTTTGTTGTTTCACAATTAATTAATTTATCAAATAATATATGGTATATTTGCGCACGTTCCAGAGTGGAAGATACTCTCAGTATCGCCCTGGTGAAAGACCACCATTCAGAATTGAAACGTTGCTTGAAATGGCTTTTAGCCGTGTTTGGTGACCAGATCTGAATAGCCAGGTATTCCCACCTTCCTCTTCCCCTTCTCCTTCCCCTCCCCAATAACTTCACCTCACAACATTCCCCAATTGGGAATGCCATAGTCTCACTGGCTCCAGACGGTTGGGAGCAGTTGGGACTCTTGTGCGGTATTCATATAAAAATAAAAAAAAAAGTATTTCCTACGATTCCACCGGTCAATGGCAGAGTTCAGAGTTCATCATATCTGGATTCTACCCAGGCGTCGTGAGTTCAATTCCTCGATTGGCTAAGTCTTCCATCACAACACAAGCAACATCTTCAACTTAGTGTGATGGTAGTAGGAGATTCTCAAATATTATCAGGTTATTCATAACACAGGAATGAATGTCTTCTTTAAAAAAAGAAATGTTAAAATAAAAAAAATAAAAACTTTCGTCCTTGTTCTGCATTAAATTAAAAGATTAGCCGTATAAAATTTCGTAACAAAACCGACTAAAACACCGAAAGGTCTGGGTTATGACATATTCTGCCTAGGTTTTGAAGGTCAATGCAATATGCTCAACCCTTGATGACATTTGCATTCCTAACAGTAGAGTTCTTCCTGCTGCGACTGGGTGGAGATGGCCCGACGATAGCTAATCCATGAAAACAGAGTTAACCGGAAGAAGAAGAAGCTCATAAATTGTATTAAATTATAATTCGAAATATTTTGTAGCACTCTATAAAGCAATACATCCCTCGCACAGAAATTTGTTATTTTTTGTTCTAATTTTCCGGGCCCGTGTTTTTTTTATGTAGCCACATGCAGCTCCGACAAAAGGTGCGAGGTACGAGGTAGGGGTCTCTACAAGCTACTCGCTACAAGGTAAGCGCCCGTATAGCTATATAAGTGGGCGCACGTAATAAGATTTGCGAGGCCTCCGCCGGGCCGCAGTCAACGTGAATTATATATTTAAGCCTCCATCCCCGCGGCACCCCCGGCACCCCCGGAAAACATTCTGCCACTCCGGCGCCCGAGGAGACATGGAGGAGTTGAGACTCCTGAAAGATTTCAGTCGCTAATAATATTAAAGGTTGTTTGAACATTTATAAGAATAAACAATCGATTCTTCTTCAATCATTATGCTAAAACCGCGCATCTGAAAAGCATCAATACGAAATGCATTTCATTTTGTAATCTTCTGTTGTATTTTAAATGTATAAGTCTTAAATGATTAAATAAAACACACATACATATTTACATTGCTGCAGGTGTACATTAACTATACCAGTCTGGAGATGAAGAAACAGGTCACGGTCAAAAATGAAAGTGGAATAAAATTAAAACGTGTCTTTTATTTAATCATTACAATGGAATTCCACCATGTATTAACAGTTGAAAAAATAGAAAGATTAATAAGTTTTAAATGTTTTTTT
>JAHDVE020004914.1:0-58859 GCA_022606495.2 Halesus radiatus
GCATTGGAGAGCGCCGCTTTTGGCAGACTCGACTTTGGCAGAGATATTCAAATAATGTCATATTTAAACAAATAAATAACCATTTTCATGTTTTTGGAATTAGTTTTGTTTTCCGGGGTAAGAATAAGTGGTATTTTTTTGTAAATCTCTTATCAATTGATGATTTTGTGTAGGGGATATTGACTTCGTCAGAAAATTTTTTAACCAGGTAAAATTGCGAAATTGGGTTTAGGTTGTGATAATTTTGCCACCAAAGTGTTAAAATGAGTTGAATTTTCGAAATGTGTGTAAAATCGGAAATTATTTCCTGCATGGAAAATATTGGAATACAGGAGAGTATGGAGAAGAAAAGAGACGGATTGTTCAGATCAAAATAACGACAAAAAATAAGGTTTCATGGTTTTTCAAAGAAAACAGTTTATTCATATTCAGTATCAAAAATTGAGTAGGTACTTAACGCATTGGTTGCAGTGTGCATATATTTGTGCGTTTCAGAAACCTTGTGTGGCGGCGGGGCGCACATTATTGTGCATTTCCGTGACCTTCAACTTCAAATACAAAAAACACGTTTTAAACTTGTAATTTCTTCTGTAATATTGGCTTTGCGGTGTAGCGGATAGGTGTCACTATAATACATACATCATTATGGACTCTTCACTGGTTCAAAACATTGCTAAAAGTCATCATTATTTTCAAGGAAGAATTGGATTTGATACGAGCTCGAAGTTTAAGTTTGCTGACATACATCTGGTAGGGGACTGCGATCTAATCCCGCCCGCCACAAGTTACAGATTTTTAACAAACATCGTCGTAACTAATGTGTTAACAATTCAATTTTTTCAAACATTTTTCATTTCCTCAGTTTTACACATTTTTTTATCGCTCCCACGAAAATCGAAAAAACGAAGTTTTACTGTATATAAAAACCAAAAACATAACAAACATCATTTAAAGTATAAAATCTACAGTAAGTTGGGCAGTACATTTATACATGACAAGGATAACAATTTCATTGTAACCCAAGTAAGTATCATCTGTGGTGCACCCATAAGGTTCTTACTGCGGGCGCTTCACTTGACACTACCCCTCGATCATGTCATTACTACTAGAGGTGGGCGTTTCACTTTCTTTTTTAAAATAACCGAAGCCGTTACGGTTTCTTCAAATAAACGGTTACTTGAAACCGTTTAAAAATAACATTATATATAAAAAAAATAATAACGTTTAGATATTTATAAAAATTGTTTATATCTAGTTATCTAGTAAGTAGTTTCCTTAGAATATCTACTCATATCCAGAGAAATTATTTTTTGACATTGCCGATCAGAATGCCCGGGTCCAACGGGTACAAATTTTTGCTTTCCGATGGGCAATTCCTGCGCACTACAAGTTAAAAACGAATTGTGTCAGAAGAAGGTACTATTATACATTACCTAATATGTTTGTATATAATAAGACATACAAAAAATTGTAGAGCGCCCTTGGGTGATTTTTCACACATACGGCGCTGTACAAATCATCCAATTATTATTATTAAGTTAATAAAATATGGGGATGGGTTCGGGATCGACTTCGGCAATAATAATAAATAAACAAATAAACGTATAATACATACACAATTATGACAAAAAAAACCACCCGCCACTCACATGTATATAAATAACGAAATGCGTTTTCAAATTAGATACCCACAGCAGATTCAATACAATATACTCGTCTTACAAAATATTATACAATATTATCCCCAGTACTTTCAAAATGCAACTGACTAAACAGTAAAATAATAATAACCCCTTTTCAAGAAATAATAATAAATATTATTATTATTTTACTTGAGACGAGACGGAGTTCTTGTAAACATCAGTTTTTAATTACCTAGCCAGCTAAAGTGAAGGCGAATTGTAAAAATACGTACGCTTTGTTTCCTGAGCCACAATTCACTACGGTAAAAGGTTCACCCCCTTTTCTACGTTACTAAAATTAGCTGATGGACAGATATCAAGCTTGTAGTAAAAAATGTCGTGTATTTTGCGAGTCCCTAAAATTAAATTAAGAGCTGGATAAAACTTTTTGTGTATTTTTTCAAATTAGTTGATATTTCACAATACGCGAAAGTAAATGTTGCGTCCTTAGGCATCTTTCCTTATCGGCCCGTTCAATCTAGTCTATCTCAAATGTTAAATAAAAGAAAGCGTTTCGCGTGAAACCGTTATTAAGCGTTTCGGTTTACGATTCTGCGTAACATTTTTTAAAACGGTTTACGATGAATCGTGTTCTGCATTGCGGGCGGGCGTTACATTTTTTAAACCGTTTATTTAAAACTGGTTACGGCGGATCGCGTTCGCGGTTTAATTTTTTCCTAAAAAAATATTTTAAACGGGTTACGGTACATGGCGTTCGGCGTTGCGGCCGGGCATTTAATTTTTTCGTGAGCGTAAATTTGCAACAGTTTACGACGAGTATGATGAGTTTGGTAAAGTGTTGCGGGGAGCTGTTTTAAATGTTCCGTGCTTAATTCTCAAGCGAATTGTGCTCTACAGGAATCATTTCGCGCGGGTTTATTGCGGACGTAGTTATACGTTTTTTTAAACGGTTTTTCTAAAATCCTCGAAACGGTTGCAACCGTTACCGAACTTCGCTTTCGAAAAAAAACGATTTTACGTTTTTTTACTCACCTCTAGTCATTACTAAACATCTTTACTATTTGTCAAACCACAGAGATAATGCCAGTAATTCAAAGAACGCTAAAAAGTGCCTTGCCTGTACTTCACCCTAGTGTTTGGAATTAGTGGTGGGCGAAGCAGCTCGGTTTAGTGAGCCGGATCACTAAATCAGCTTTCTGTAAAGACAATTCATATGAAAACTGGACGAAAAAGTATGGTGTAAGAGCGTCTTAAGGACGTCTTTAGGAGGGCCAAGGGAGCGAGGGACAGGGCACGGTGCGGGGGGATGCAAACCGTCGTTCAATCAAAAGCTGATTTAGTGATCCGGCTCACTAAACCGAGCCGCTTCGCCCACCACTATTTGGAATGGATATAATATGCACTGCTGATGGGTTGAATAAATATGGGAAAATGTCAACGGGAAAAAAATAAATACATTGTTCCCCGTTCCCAGAGAAACTCCTTGTCCAGAGAAAAGCCCGAAAGCTTTGAGACAAGGAATACATGTCTGAGTACGGAGGTACCGTATTCTAGCACACTTATGACTCTTTCATTTCTTAAGTGAATCAGAAATGGATCTAAGGAGAGTGCGTATGATTGGCCAGGCTATTTCATCATTCAACTTGTTTACCTGTGATCCGAAGCTCTGGATGCTGGCGCTGTTGTGGCTCTGGTTCGGCTGACCAAACTGGATGCCGTAATTAGCCGATACGTTTCCGGGCTGTTGGTAGAAGCCTGTCTGGCCGCCTGGAACAATGGTAGTAAAACACACATATTGATCAGATAAATTATAACTTTTATCAGGTGGAAGGATTTTATTGTTGTTTCTTTGCCTCATAATAGAAAATATCCTCAGTTTTATTTACACTAGGAAGGATCCATTGGAATTTAACAATTCATAATCATTGGCAAGTTTTATAACAAACTAAGAATATAGGGATGATTTGTATGGCGTTCTTGTGAAAATTCACCTCAAAGACGTTATTACAAAGGTGAATATGGTCTACAACCCAGACATACAGAAATTTTATGTCAACCCTCTTTCTCATTTTCCTGTTTTTACATAAAAAACCCATGGTCCTGTTATTTTACAAATATTTCCCCGAATTCTTGAATTGAAAAATTATCAGCTACGGGTTTAATGTCAGTTTTATGCACTCTAGCAGTGGCGGCTCGTGACTTTTGAGTGAGCTAGAGTGCTATGATTGAAAAATACCACATTATTGATGTTGTTGAAGCTGAAAATGATTTTTATTTTCATTTTAAATCATTTTCAGCTTCAACAATATCAATAATGTCGTATTTTTCACTCAAAAGTCACGAGCCGCCACTGCAGTCTAGTTAAAAATATTGCCAAAACCCAATCCTGGATGGAACCTTTTTTGCAAAATCAACATTATTTTATCATACAACCATAAATTACGGGTTAATTCGGTAAAAACAAGATGCTGGCGACACTACTGCGACAGGTTTACGGCAGTCAGAAACACGAGAAAGCCAGTCACTCAGTTTATATAGAACAACAATGTGTGAGAAAGAGACGAAGAGAGCATTGGCAGAACCTCCGGCTGTCAAGTTATTAGTTTAGTTAGCGAGTATTCCCCAGCGGGTATAAACCACTCTGCCTTTACGTAAATTTGAAATCAGTTTCTAGTTTTTCAGCTTCTTGAAAAAATTAATTTAACAAGAACAATTTCTCGAAATGCGGGCTTTTGAATCAAAATGTCATAACAAATCATTTGGTTCCAATTTTGTCGATGTATTAACGTTATTATAAATTGCCATTTCCATTATTTACAATTCAAAAGATTGGTGTTCACTTTGTGGCGTCATTACTAATAAATTACTTTGTATTCACCACAATATACATAGATATCAACATGTTTCCAAAGCGATGCTTTCTTCATCGGGAATATAAAGAATACTAATATTCCTGATAAAGAAAGCATCGCTTTCGAAACATGTACATCTGTGTATAATAAAGTGGTGAATATGAAGCAATATTCCTATTATTTACATTTAAAATAGTTAAACCGTAATTTGTTTTCACGTTAATTGTTCTGTTTTTCCTGTGAAATGGTGTTTTTTTTAAACATTAACTCGCAATTCCCATTTATTTACGTTTATGACAGCATACCTATCTCAGAATATATGTCGAGTTTGACAGGCAACTGGCGGTAATATTGAATAAAAAATCGAGTTTTTTAAACGATATATCGATTTACGTGGAAATATATTTTATTATTTAGAATTATCAATTAATTTATTGGACATATTCATATTTGACAAGCAGGTAAGTGCCGCGATGCCACGCGCCTACATCATATTTAATAGAAGTTTGTCGTGTTTCTGTAATAAATTTCGATAAACAAATAATAAAATGCCTTCATCTTATAGTCATGAAACTAGTTTTAGATTGTGATAATGTCGCCACCAAATTCATTTGCGAGTCTAAAAATGAGTTGAATTGATGAAATGTGCATAAAATTAAAAATTATCCCCACTATGGAAAATATTAGAATTCATGAAGGAATGTATGGAGAAGAAAAGAGACTAATTTTTCGGATCAAAATGAGGTTTCATGGTTTTTCAAAGTAAGGAAGTTTTACAGTTTGCATCAAGGGGTTAATGGGTAACTTTTCCATACATTTTTCATTTCCTCAGTTTTAGTATTCATACAGGTTAAATTGAAACTGGTAGGACATTGTAACGTAAATACTGACCCCGCTTATAAAGGCATCACTTCTATTGTCTACGGAAGAGAGCAGCGAAGACAAGATGGTGTCAGACGTGACTTGACACGGCGGACAGAGCCGGTAGTTTTTGGAAAGGGAGTAATATGTTTTTAAATTGTGCTGTAATATACATCTGCGCCAACGAGCGTTTCAACATCATATACCCGAAGTGGGTAGGAAGGCAATTTAATTATGGGTGGTGACTTGGAGGGACAAAAATCCATCTGCGCGTGCCGGAGCACTGGATTTTAAAATAAACCATGCCGATGATGACCGAGAAATAACGTCGGAGCGAAAGGTACCATCTTCTCGTATTTACTGGATTCCTCGGATGAGGTTTGCTGTGGCGGATGGCGCGGCCGTGAGACGTCCCAGATCTCGCGGATGGTGTATTGAGGAATTGGCAATCATCGGGACAAGCGTGGACCTCCCTGGTGCAGAAGACGAGATACCGTCCACAAGAGCCATCCTAATCAATTCAATATATTTCGTTGTAGTACTAATCCTCCGCTCTATTTTTTAAGGTAACGACAATGTTACACTTTGTATACCAATTAAACCTCATGATTTATCAATACCAGGGTTTCATTTCTGTATCAGGAAATACATTCCGCTTCCCGTGCTTCATACATCGATTCCACCCACGAATACTGAGATAGAGTCGAGCATCTAAACATAATAGGGATAAGTTGCATGTTTTAGCGCCCTACGTGTTTATACGTATCAACATGTTTACCTTTCTCACTCGAAACTAGGACTACTGGGCATCCTTGTTCACTAGGCGGGATATTAGAGTTTCTTCAACCTCTTTGCGCATCTTGAGGTGGTATCTATAGAGAAGGTGGTTGGTTTAGATCATTAAACTAACCTGTATTTTGCGAGTAGTAAGTGTTGGGCGGCTGCAATGGCGGGGGCGCGGCGGCAGCCTGGGGAGCGGCGCGCACCAGTGAGGGGGGCGGCAGAGCTGCGGCATAGGGCGGGGGGGCCGTCGCGTCGTGGGGGCCCCCGTAGCCCAGGTACTGCTGGGTCTGGTATGTGCTGCCTTTGGTGCCTGTTAGCAGAGGAGGATCTTCATATTATGTTTCAAGAAGAAATGAGAAATAATAATACAAACTAATTTACCTAAAGTGACATTTCTAGGTTTTAAAGATATCTTCTCAAAGTGATCTACAGTTAAACTACGGGGGACTGACTAAAGTTGCTCCTTATAGCCGTTACATGTTATATCAGAAATAGTTTTTTTTTTACCTACCTTTACTATCAATATATTCAGTAATGTATAATTTATGACTATTACAAAAATATACACGTTTATTGATAAAATTTATATTGAATGATTGTTTTAAAGATTTGGCTTTCATGTTTCTCAATTTCCTTTTCAAAACACTCAACGCACTATAATTCATCACCTGGTTTGGGGTTTTTAAGAAAAAAATTACTAAATTGTCCATATCACTAGCTTGCGCGCATTGTCTCGGTTGTAAAATCTCACGTGTCATTGGTTTCAGTTGTAAAATTTCACAATTGAAACAAATAACATAATATGATTTATGGCAAGTGGGGGTTTACAACGGAAACAACACACGCTAGTGAGAGATGTGGACAATCTAGTGATATTTTTCTTGTAAGCCTTGAACCAGGTGATGAGATTTATAATGCGTTGAGTGTTTTGAGATGGAATTTGAGAACCACGGAAGTGAAGTAGAATTAATTGCATTAAATATACACATTTGAATGGTGTGGTGTTTTTCCAATCAGATCGAATTTAGCTTCAGATTTGTATCAGTCGGCAATTCCTATCAAAGAATTAGGCTCATCATTTTGGATTTGAAACACTTGTACCGCATGGTCGGTAGCGGGGAATAAGTCGGTGGGTATGATGGTTAGTCTCACCGATGGCTCCGATCTGCTGGGTGGAGGGCTTGACGCTGGCCGACATGAGGGAGTTGGTGGAGCTGGAGATGAGCATGGTGCTGGGGTTGGTGCCCAGCTGGCCCGTGTTGCCGAAGGCAGCGCTGCCTGCTTGGAACAGGTCTTGCTGCAATGCCAAAACATCACCTTATTAAACAACTATTGAGAAATGATAATGGTTTTTGTGATCACTGAGGTTGCTAGGGAAAAACGGTAATTGCCTTTGGAACCTACCACTATCTGGGTGTCTCCGACCACTGAGCTAAGCCTCTAACCATCTACCCAATGTATTATATGGAGATGCACAACAGGTTGTCACGGTAGTTCATGGGTTAGAGCAGATATTGGATAGTGGGGACAAATAACCTTGCTTCTTGTGTATTATTTCTAATAAACATAAAACATTGTTTTAATATAAACGTCTTTAGATTTCAAATTCAGTCAAATACAAAATGGATGAACTGGAGAAAATTTTTTTTTGTTGTGTTTGAAAATATTAACACATACATGGATTTGGCTAATTTTGAATAAAATTGACAAACTTTGTCTTTGATTTACTTGTTATATAACAGGATTTAGGTGATTTTGAAAATGCAACAATGTTATGCTACGGACCAGACGATCGCCCAACCTTCCAACTCGAACGTTTGGAGGATCGTGTAGAAGGGTGGTTCGCGTGCGTTGGGTCAACGTTTGGAGTTTCGGCGAGTTAGCCCAACATCGATCCAATGGCGAACTAGGTTGGCCCAACCTTCCAACTAGTTGGCCGAACTCGCACGAACCAGCCTCCATATGTCCCGACGGACATGCTGCATGAAGAATAAAACATGACTGAACTATATTTATATTAATGAGTCTAGTTTTTGGACTGTTAGTTCGTGGTGGAATTCCATTGTATTAGAATTGAAATTTAAGACACTTTTGTACTTTACCAATATTACCAAAATAAAATACCAACCTTTTCAATTATATAAATTCATTTACAATAATGTGAACTATTCATAATTTTAATATTAAACATTATTCATGATATAGATACAATGTTGTGTAACCTGCCTAAGTTTATATAAATACCGTAGCATAAGAATGTCAACTACCAGTCTGAAAATGTCCGTAGTGGGATGAAACCGGTCCTGGTGAAAATAAATAAGTGGAAGAAAGTACAAAAGTGTCTTAAATTTCAATTCTAATATATTTATATTGATGAAAAAAGACTCAAATATTCAACTAACCCCCAAATAATAAATGGATAATTTGTATAGTGCTACTTTTCATGAAAAATCAGTAATTTGATTAGTCAATTGGATCGAATTTTGAAGGTCGGCAATTCATATCAATTAGGATTATTAATTAATTATGATAAGTCTAAAAATGTAGAGAAAACTAAAATAGGAAAGTAATTAATTCATACCATTCTGTACTGTCCTTGCAGTCCTTGGAACATGTCCTGTGGCTGATAGTTGTAGGGAGCTGATCCCGCGCCATACGGACCTCCTGGGAAGCCTCCAAACTGGTTCCGACTCTGGTCAATCTGGAAGGCGTTGTAAAGGCCTCCTTGCGAAGGCATTTGCTGGGAAGAGTTCAGAAGCTGTTGTGAAGAGTTGAACACCACGGTAGGAGGAGATGGAATTGCAGAAATCCCACTGTATTGGCTGGGTGGGTAGTTTAGATGGTTGTATGCGTGTTGCATTGGAGGGGGGGATAGCCCCATTACTCCGCCGACGCCTTGCATGCCGCCACCGCCCATTGATTGCAAAGCTGTCGCTGTTGCTTGGGACATTCCTTGTAATGCCGTGTTCTGGCCGATCAGAGTGGCTTGCATGTTCTGTAGAGCGCTTTGTGTCATGCCTTGCGAAGCTGAATGCAATGCTTGCTGCGTGGGTTTCACTTTGCAGACATTTGTAGTTTGGTTGTTGACATTGCCACCGCCGGGCGAAAAGCCTTGAGATTGTCCCACGTCATTTGCGTTTTGGTGGTCTTCAAATCCAGTGGTAAACTGGCCAGCGGAACTGACGCTCATGTTATGCTGGGAGCCAAGCCCGTGTTGGGATACCAGGTTGTGTTGAGACATTCCGTGTGGAGAACCGAGCTGCTGGCCGAGATTGTGCTGGGAAGCCATGCTGTGTTGTGAGGTCATGAGATGGGCGGACATGCTGTGCTGAGAGGACAGGCTGTGCGGTGACGAGACTGACATGTGCTGTGCGGCCATGTTATGTTGGTTCATGTTGGAGTCATCAGCGTGGGTTTGTTCTATGCCCGTCGGTATCGAGGTATCCCACACTTTCTTTACACTGGCTATTTTCATGTTCAGCTCTTGGTCGGTAGCTGTTGAGATGGTGTTCTGCGACGGAGAACTCATAATCTGGATAGAGCAAGGCAGTCGCAGTCCCTTTGCAGCTTTGTCCTCTGTTAACTGGCTAAGATCAGAATCAAACGCAAAGTCCAACTTCATATCGGACGAATCTTCAGAGTTCTTAGAGACGAACGATATGGGAAGTTGAAGAGAGGAAGGATCCTGTTTGCTGCTGGATTGGTCGTTGGAGATGAGGTCAGAGATGAAAGGAACAGATTGAGGAGAATCATTAGCGAAGGCAAGAATTTGACTATCGAGATCGGAGCCTTGGTTAATGGGAACCATGTTTGATTTGGGAGTTCCGCATTGGACTTTAGCCGGTGCTCCGTTGGAAGTGGGTGACTGTTGCTGGCCCACCGGAGAAGAGACAAACTTCTGCTTCAGTGCCTCGGGTGTAGACTTGTAGTTGGTGTTTTCAAAGATGATAGTTTGAACAGGCGTAGTTGTACCATCCAGGATACTGGACTTGTCCATGCTCACCAGACTGCCGGGTGCCTTTTGTTCAATGGTGATGGTGTTTGGAGTACTCCTTTGACTAGATTGTGCGGAATGGTTCTCGGCTAGTCCCATATCGTTGGGTTCAACTATGACAATTTGTTCATTTTCCAGGTTTCCTCTCAAGGACTGGTTGATGGGCTTGTCCCAAGCACTGATGGGAGACGGGGGAACAGCGTTTAAGTCGTTGGGTCCCGGAGGATTGAATCCTTGGCCAATCTGCTTCTGAATGCGATTGTGTTCCCTCTGTCTGGCTAGACGAGGCGGGAGATTGCTCTGGCGGAGCCTATCAAACTGGGAAGGTTTGTTTTGAGAGTTTTGCGGAGGACCCATATTTCGGTCATGAGGTGGAGCCATGCTCTGAGGTCCGTTGACCTTCAGAGGGTTTGAAAGACCAGAGTTGACTCGTCCACCGCCAACACTGCCGCCCGACTTTTCGCTAGAACTCCTCGTGGAGGAATTATTTCTCTGACCTTCCAAAGGTTTGCCTGGTTGGGATTTCTGAGATCTATTCTGCTGGAGAGGGTCTTCTTTAGGCAGCTGTCCTCGAGAATCCTTAACATTCTTTTTGCTGCGGACCTCTTGGAATCCATCATCGATGATCTCTTCCTCAGGAGCATCAGATTTCTTGACATCCTTGACAGATTGACCCTTGGAAGCTGAGATCTTCAAATCAGTGAGAGCATTGGCGACGGCATTGGTATCATTGTATTTGACATCATCCACCCTATTGACTGTGCTTGTAGCAGAACTGAATGGTAGGATATCCTTCTTGTTGGGTTGGTTATTCCTGGTGATGCTGCCTGCAGAGTTTTGTCTGCCGGCTGGAGCGTTGGCCCCACGGTTCTGTTGAGGGGGATTCTGTCCTGGTTTCTTGTCTACACTACCGAGTGGCTTGGCGTTCTGGCTGGGTTGCTGCTTGGCAGATTGGTGTTTGCTGCCTGGCTTGCTCTGCTTGGTTCCTCCCTCTGAATGTTCAGAAGTGGTTTCCCAGGCTTCTTCCTCTCCACTGCCGCCTGTTCTGTTTCTACTCTTCAGGTTCTTATCCTGCATTCTGGGTGGAACTCCCCTTCTCTCCCTGCCTATGATGCCGGCACTGAGGGCTTGTTGTTTGAGTTTGTTCTTTTCATCCGAGCTGAGGTTGTCTGCCTTTGAAGGATCATTTTCAGACTGGTCACCCGATTGCGAGTTTGGTTGACCGAAGGGGCTCTTGGAACTCGGTGGGCCGGGTCCGTATCCCACATGAACGGTGCCACGTCCTCTGAAGCTGCCTCGTCCGCGCCTGGAAGGTTCTCCGCGTGGTGCAAAGGCTTCTCTGCCCTCGCCCCTGCTGTCATGTCTTTTCCTTTGATTGCCTTCCCTGGATGATTCATTGGGGAAGGGTCTGTTTTCATTAGAGCCTTGGTTGTTCCCTACGCTTCTGTTTCTGTCATCCTTGTCAGATTTCTTCACCTGTCCCTTGGGGCTGCGAGCGCTGCGCGGTTTATCATCTTGCTTGTGTTCAGAGCCATGATGGTGACTTTCGTCTCCGCTGATTTCAGACTCACTGTACATGGAGTCCCTGTTGGAGCGTCCTCGGCCGGGTCCCCTCGTCCTGCGAGCATCTGGTACCCCTCGCCCACCTTGCCAGTTGTTCCCTCCACGGTACACCACGAACCCTCGCCTGCTTCCACCAGAGTCCAAGCGGGTCCTGCTTCCCATGTTGGAAGACTTTTTCTCAGAGCCTGAGCTGCTGAGTTTTCTCTCGACCCTTTCCTTCCCCGAATCGTTGTACTTGGAGTCAATACTCCTGTCCGTTTCCTTATCATCCTGGTTTTTAGAATCCAGGGATAGGTTCTTGATATTCTCATTAGCTATGGTGATAGGGCTGATGGAGTCGGCCCACGCCTTGGGACTGCTCTCTGTCCTTGGCGGGGGTACACTCACATTAGTCTCCACTATCTTGGGAGAAGCTACTCGACTCTCTTCCAGCTGGGGTTGTTCCTGCGGGGACTGAACATCAGACTTCTGCAGATTGGAGGGGGACTTCTTCATGTGTGGTTTTCCATAGTTACCACGTTTGCTTTCATCAGAATCAGACTTGTAATCTTTAGGTGAGCGGTGATCCCTGTAGCCACTTCCATAGTTGGGATCGTTCTTGTTGGATTCAGTCTTTTCAGGAAAATGAGGTTTCTCCTGGAAGCCGCTGGATTTATTACTCTTGGCATAGTTTGCCTCTCGAGTATCATAGTTCTCACAAGCTGCGTCTGCCCACGAGCCAGTGAACTCTTTATCGGAGAAAACTTCGGGTTTGAAAGAATCCCGCGCTGATTCACGAGAATGTCTGGAATTCCGGGAGTCGGGTCGTTCAGGTTGCTTATTAGGTTCCTGCCTGTCATCCCGTCTCTCATACTTGTCCACTGATTTCCTCTCGTAGGAATCAGATTTACGATCGTTGAATTCCTGTGCAGTGTTCTTCCTCTCAAAGCTTTCGGACTGTTTGTCAGAGGTATTTTTAGGATCGTAACTATCGGAAGATTTGCGATCGTAATCCTTCCTGGCGCCATCGCTGTATTCCTTTTGTGATTCCCTGGAGCTTTGTCTGTCCATATCACGGTTGTTGTAGTTTCTAGACTGTTTCTCTGCATAGTCTTTGTCGGGGGCTCTCCAATCATAAGAACCCTCCCGGTTGTTGTCTCTCTGCTGGCCATGGTCATTGTAGTCCGAGTGCTTCTTGTCTTCAAAGTTGCTGCCGCCTCGCCTGTCATGGTCTCGTTCCCAGCGGTTGTCTTCCCCTCTCTCATCGTACTCCCTGGAACACAAAATAATTTTAATCAGACACTTGCGAAAAGAATAAAATAATTTGATAAAAGTTGTATCTGGATTGAAATAGCACGTCAGGCATTGAATGTCCGGGTGTTTTGGATTCCAGCTTTTCTCTTGCATTCTTATTTAACAAATCCACCATCAATGGGCGGTATGTGGCTTTCTGAATAAATGCATAATATTAGACAAGTTCAGAGTTTATAGTTGTAATATAATAGTGCCCACCTGTTGGACTGATGTCTGCCATCGCTGGAGCCAGATAGCTTCCTGGGCGGATGTCGGCCCATCCTGGGTTCATCCGGAGTATGCCTTTCCCTCCTCCTATCATCTCCCTTGTCTCCTTCCTTCCCAGTAATCTCTGAATCAGTTCTGATTCTACGAATCTGCTTATCTCCATCATTCCTCTTGGTCTGGTGAAAGTTTTCACGCTGGGGACCGCCTTGGATGGGCTTCATGTTGGGGAATGCCCAGCGAGGATCATATTGCTGAGAAAACGGTACAGGGGCTTTGTTGCTGCCGCCGTCTTCACTGTTCCTATTCTGGTCAGAGTTCCTGTTCTGATCTGAGTTTCTGTTTTGATCAGAGTTTCTATTCTGATCGATGTTTCTGTTCTGATCGGCGTTTCTATTGTGTTGTTGTTTGGGCTCCTGGTTGAAGGAGCCCCCACTGTTGGAGCGTTGGAAGTCAGCACGATCAGATATGTTAAAGCTCATGCGATCTTGCTGGCTTTGTTGTTGCTGGCCTCCGCTGCCTCTCTGTTGTTGCTGCTGCTGTTGCTGTTGTTGTTGTTGCTGTTGACCCTGTTGCTTGGCAAACCTGGGTGGGAGGTTTGAATTGAAGTATTTATTGAATCCGGGACCGTCTCTATTATCAGACCGATTTCCGTCTCTATCTCTTTGTTCATTGGATCTGTGATTGTCCCAATCTCTATTATTGTTGTCGCGTCCATCTCTCTCCGGTTCTCTGTAGAAGTCTCGATCTCTGGGATAGTCTCTATCTCTCCTGTCTTGCTGGCCTCTGTCTTTCTGGAAGTTTCTAGAGTCGCCGATTTGAGTTAGCTGCCTGAATTCGGAGGCGGGCTGGTCGGGTCCGTTTCTCACGCTGTCCCGGGAAGTAGAGCGGTCCAGCGGAGGTCCAGACTGACCCTCCCGGGTGGACTGGCCCTTCTCCGGTGGTTCTTTGCCGCGTTCCCATTCATTAATAGGAGGGGCGCTTGTCTGTGGAGTCTGGAAATGAGAAGACATATTGTTGGCATTAGGACACGGGAGAAGGTTTTGGTGTATTGTAGAACACTTTTAATCAAGATCAGATCGAATTTAGCTTCAGATTTGTATCAGTCGGCAATTCCTATCAAAGAATTAGGTTCATCATTTTGGATAAGAGGTCTCCAGAAATTGCATAATGCATATTGTGCACAGTGAAACATGTAGAGGTTTCCAAGGGATCAGGAAAATGTGGGAAAACCTTATATGTGGAATAAATTGGACCATTTTTTAAATTTAGTGTTTGAAGAAAACTTCTTAGACAAGTTCCACTGTATTCAACTGTTCTTTTTCCAATAGCATTTATTATGATTCTTAGTTCAGAAAAAGAAAGCGTAATCAGATTAGGGCTGGCAACATGAAGGTACTGCTTGCTTCGCATGGGTGAAAACTGAGAACACTGAACTCCATCCCACATGACTTGTGAAGAATACTTCAAACAATATAGCCCAATTGCTAGTACACACCTCTTGCGCAACATCTTCTACTTTCTCGTCGACTTGCGAGGGGGCGGTACTCTCCTGCAACTGCTGCTGTTGGTACCTCCGCTCCTCTTGCTGCTTCCGCTGGCGAGCCCTCTCCACGGCGGCCGCCACCTCGTTGGACTGCTGCCGCTGTCGGGCGGCCCACACTTCGTCGTCCTCCAGGCTCTTGGAGGGCGCCACGGCCGGCAGCTGTTGCTGCTGCTGCTGTTGTTGTTGTTGTTCCTTCTCGACGGCGGCGCGCTGCTGCTGCTGCTGGAGCTTCATGGCAGCCTCCTTGGCGGCAGCCAGCGCGTTCTCCTCATCGGAAAAAGCCAGCTTTTGACTGCAAGTTCAATGGATTATTAGTTCATAAGCCTGCGGCGAAAACAAAATACATAATATACATTTTCACATGATATAATGAAGTAGAAATACATCAAAAGAAAAATAAACTCAAACCCAGTGCATTAATGAGTATCATGTCTGCTATTTGTATGCTCGGAGTAACCTTTTCTAATACATTAATTAACCGAGTAATAAGGCATTGTATGGAGGGTAAAGTGTACTTGAGGCGAATGAGCCAATAAGTTAAAAATACGTTTTTTGGTGCTTTCAGTTGAACGGCACAAGTCGCATAAATATGAATTTTTGTATTAAAAAACCTCTACAAGTATATACCACTTGTTTATTTCAGATCTGAACCGGTTTAACCCTATCGCAGGCATCTTCAGACTGGCACAATTAAAACTAAATCTATAAATGAGACGGGTAGAAATATGGGAAATATTAGATGAAAATGTTTCTGGATTGAAATAGCACATCAGACATTGATCGTCCGGGTGTTTTGGATTCCAGCATTACTCTTGCATTCTTATTTAACAAATCCACCATCAATGGGAGGTATGTGGCTTTCTGAATGAATGCTTATTAGAGTATAAATCATATGATATAGTTTTTGTACAGCATGTGTGTGTGTGTGTTGGAACTTACTTGTAGTCTATATCATCGTGGGTAGCCCAGCCGGCATCCTTGGCGATATCGTCCATGGAGGTCAGTTCCTCCTCGCGGATGATGGGTCGCTGTACCAATTTGTCTATGGTGGGCACATCACGCGCGCGCTGCTGCAAAACAAATTAACATTTTTCTGTTAAGATTACATTAAATGTAAACATAAAAACGTATTGTCAATCTCATTACAGAGTAGAACCCCATTAATTTGAACTTTGATAATTAGAAAAAATGCATACTTTTAAATTTTTGCTTAAGAAATATCCCCAGAATTTATTTTTTCACACAAAATAATTTTTTTATTTTAAATTTATTTTGGTCCGATCATGAAAAATAGTAAATGGTTCGTGTAATTAAAAATAAAAATCATTTGTGTGAATATATGCCATATGAACTTGTAAATCTGAATTTGACAGGTGTGGGAATAAAATGTGGTAAAAAATCGATTTAAGTGGTTATATTGTCCTAATTTGTATTATTTTGTAATTATAAATCTGACATGCCTCGATTTTTAACACGTGAATAAGTCGTAGTTTTACGAATATACTTTGAACATCTAAATTTGAAGGGCTGATGACCGCAACAGTTATCGGCAGTGATAAATCAATTTGCACAAAAATGTTATATTATTACCAATTTACTTTAGAGTATCTAAATTTGAAGGGCGGGTCGCAACAGAAATCGGAATAAGTCTGTATTTTCGTAAGAAGCAAACACTTTGTGGTTTGACATTGTATTAAGTAAATGAAACACGTTATAAACCACCAATATAATTTATTTTCACAAAATTAAAATATTTTCAGTTGTTATATTTACCCTGATGAAGCTTGAGTTAAGCGAAACCGGTTGGTGAAAATAAAATATATTCGTGGTTTATAACGTGTTTCGTTTACTTAATGGAATAAGTCTGTTTATTACGAGTTTACATTGAAAATATACTTTAATACGAGAAGGGTGACTGCAAAACTATACTTTTGTCGATTTATTTATTTTTTTCTTCCTAAAATTTCGAATTGCGTGGGAATTTGTTTTTGCATTTACATCTTCTTCCCCTTACCCTACTCGGGTCGGGGACCCGTCGCATCGACAAGCGTTCCTGTCCTGCGCTACGTCAACGGCATTCGTCCATGGTAGGTCCAACATATCCCGTGGATTTCCAATTAACGGAGTTCCACTGTATCGTGGTAGTAATTATTGCATTAGTTTCTTATTTATCCAATCAGATCGAATCTAGCTTCATGTGTGTGTCAGTCGGCAATTCCTATCAAAGAATTTGGATCATCATTTTGGATACACAACAAAATAATATCATTTGATGATTCAGTAGTAAGTTGGTTAGCTGGTTGGTAACAAGCAATGTGTTTGGTTGGTCTTACATTTTGCTGGTTGCGTGCCTGCTGCGCGTGGTGGGCGCGGTTAGGCGGGGGGTGGTGCCGGGAGGGAGGCGGAGCGCCTCCCCCCGGAGCCCCAAACACGGGCGGGTACCCCCCTGGCCCGCCCGCACCCGTGCTACCTTTGCACATCTGAAACAAACAAACACAAGACAATCAGTCAAGTTACCAGACTTGATGAATAATGGAATGTATTCTGTGCCAACTGCTAATAAGGAACCCCAGCCCATTTTTTTATCAACGGTGACATTCAAACTTAAATACCAGTATATATATATTTTTTTCTAAAGTTAGTTTTGCATCACTAAAATAGTTTTCAATTTTTCAAAGGCAGCCAAAATGCTCCAAATCTATGGCCGGTCGGTTTTACCGATATATTCATTTTTTTTTCTAAAGTTAGTTTGCATCGCTAAATAGTTTTCAATTTTTCAAAGGCAGCCAAAACGCTCTAAATCTATGGCCGGTCGGTTTTGATCAGTTTTGAGGTTAGAATGTTAAAAGAAGGATTTGTACATAATTGTATATTCTATTCATGGTAAAACCATAACTTAACATAAGTAATAAAATTATATATCTTTTTAGAAACTTTAACTCAAAGAATAATAATAGTATTGACCATTAACACATTTGAACACGTTCTAAGATACTCTCAGTATCCCCCTGGTGAAAGACCACCATTCAGAATTGAAACGTTGCTTGAAATGGCTTTTAGCCGTGTTTGGTGGCCATAGCCAGGTATTCCCCACCTTCCTCTCCCCAATACCTTCAGCCTCACAACATTCCCCAATTGGGAATGCCATAGTCTCACTGGCTCCAGACGGTTGGGAGTAGTTGGGATTCTTGTGAGGTATTCATATAAAAAAAAAATCATGATTTCCGTATTGATAATTGGTTTGATCATGAATACTGAATACATAATTTCTTTCATGAATAATAGTTGTTTATATTGAACAATTTAGAAAAATAAAAAGTGTTCATACTAATCCAAAAACAGAATGCTCACGTGACGTCAGATGTTCCAAATGTAATGGTACCAACATAACACGGTGTTTTGATGAGCTGATTTTTTATTCACTTTTAAATAAAGATTTATAAATTCTACTTATATGAACATATAATTAATATTATTATATATTCAGAATCGTCATTTGCTGATCTATATGAATATATATATATGTTTTAAGTAATTATATTTTTCACTGGAATTCCTTATTCTTAGACATGGACATTGAATATTTCATTCTTATCAATAGGGTATTTTCGTATTTTCACTATTTTAAATGATAATGATGGTAATTTAATTTAATTTTTATGTTAGCATATTCTATAAAGATTTTAAATGTGCTGCCAAAAAGACACACTCCTTTTTGTTCTTGAATATGGCGTTGTTGCCATCTTACCAGCCGGTAGCGTTTTCTACATCATAATGAAGTAGTGGTCTGTGGTCAGTTCGAACCATTGAGGAATGTGCGGCTGGAAGTAGTTTTTAAAAGTAATAATAAATTTGTTAAAGTACCCCATTGAATCAGAACTATAATCTACATATTCAAAATTATAACACGTATTGTACTGATAGAAAATGTATCTGGATTGAAATAGCACACCAGACATTGATTGCCCGGGTGTTTTGGATTCCAGCTTTACTCTTGCATTCTTATTTAACAAATCCACCATCAATGGGTGGTATGTGGCTTTCTGAATAAATGCAGTGTACAAATTACAGACGATAAGGAAAATAATTAAAGGCGTGTAATGTTAATTATACTACAAAATGGGATGGCAGAATAATAGTCAATAGACTGTAATTGATACAATGTATTATCTCGAGTAACGGGTGATGAAGCGATAGTGTACAACTGTTCTCATTCCTTTATACAGTCAAAAATCAGCTCAGGAAGTTCTTCAGTCCCCAAAAATTCCCTTACAACTAACAATTTTTTTTCCCGCTTCAGAAAATTTCCAGCTTAAGGCGATGCACTTGCTAAAATTCCTACAAAATAATGCGGTCCTTTATGCAGGTGGCGACAAGGTTGAAATTCCTGCTTAACATCGTGGTCATGTTTCGATTTACGCATAAAAAAACATCACCAAAATGTGTGTTTTATTTTATTTTGTAAAGCTCAGGCATAAATATTAAAATGTTTTACGGTCATATTCTAAAAAAACTTAATTTGCCACAATGAACAATACGACAATATCCAAAAAGGGGTTCGTTAGTAGGAGATTTTGCGCTTTAAACATTTTTTTTAGGTCTGATACTTTATTTTTTTCTAAGCTTATAAAAAGACACATCAAAAAAATGGACGGTTAACCCTTTGAGTCACAAGATTTGAAACAAAAAAAATGTTTGTGTTGCACAGAATTTCGAAAACTTCGAAAAGTACGTATGTACCATCTAATGGCCGATATAGTAAGCCGTTGGAGTGGGCGGGACATAATTTAAACCGCTGTGTTTCAAGTGGTATAAAGTACATCCCACAAAGCAGCAAAAGATAAAAAAAGGTGGGTTATTTTTGATACCACTATGCTTCAAAAGGTTAAATGAAAGGCCAAGGTGCGTTTTACTTGCAGTATTTAATTATATGATCTACGCTATTTTCAGACCATCAGATTCTCAAACCGAATATATGTAATTTTGCATTACTTCCCAGTGTATCCCCCGGAGACATTGGAAAATATATTCCCCCTTTAAAAAGTTTTATAGCCCAAAATATAATTGTCAGCATTATTTTAATATACCCAATAAAAATATCACCCACTTCTTTATTGTCACATTCTGATTCTAAATTGGATCAATAAAACTGTTTACATATTTGCAAAATGACCATCAATACTTAGGGGTATATTATAATCGGAGATTAATAGAAAACCGGAAACATTGAAAATATATTATTACCAAAGATTGGAGTAGTGTTTTGCACTTAATTTTTTTTCGTAATTAATGAAATATATTAAACTTTAATAATGATTAATTAAAGACACTTTTTAACTCTATTCCACTTTTATTTTTGACTGTGACCAGTTTCAGTCCGTGATGTCTACCTTCAGACTGGTACAATTAATTCTTAAACTATGGTTTATATCTTGATACCCAAAATTGTAAAAACTAATTTTTAAATTCGTATTTTTGTTCTTTCAATTTTGAATTACGTAAGAATTGATTAATTTGAAATTTGTTTTGTAGTGAAAAGTACATTATTACATTGAACAGTTTTTAAATTTTTCAATAATTTTTTTTTTTTTAAATTTTGGAGGTATGACTTTTTCCCAATTCTCCACGACGCCAGATGTTCTTTGACCCTCATTGTCAAGTAGTTAAGTTAGCCAGGCGTGAACTCGGCAAAGAGTCAAACTATTGCCTTTATCAAAATTTGAGATGAACTCGTTGGTGAACACTTTTTCAAATACGTAAATTTTATCAAAGCATTAATGTAATTTTAATATCTGATAGGCCAGCCTGCGGGCATAGATATTCAAATTTGGGTGGGAATATCTCTAATTATATTTTAAATCGGAATCTAGAATCAAGCATTGTCATGTTTTTGTTGTGAAATGGTGTTTTATTTACTTAGATAAAAAATAAATAAATAAAGACTGGTATTTCTTTTTGGGTTATGGATAACCTGATGTTGCTTGTGTCGTGATGGAGGACTTGGCCAATCAAGGAATCGAACTCATGACGCCTGGGTGGGAACACGACACGTTACCAACTCATTCACTGACATTATTCTCGCTATTCTGAGTTTCTTTTCACACACTTTACATTTTTAACTGGGTATTGAACCTTACAGGTCGTTGGTCACACTCGTACGAGGGTGCGCATTGAAATTTTTCATGAACTATTCATCAATGTCAACTTTTTAAAAATAAATGTCAAAATGTGAAATGTTGGGTTATTACTACGAATCGGAATTTAACAGGTCGTGTCGAAAATTTTCACGGGAATTTAGAATTGAGCCATGCATATTTCGGAACGAGTGTACCGTGGGCCGCTTCAAACGCCGCTCAGAAAAGACCCACAATGGACTGCGATGCAAACCGTTACAGACTTTACTTTTCTACGTTGCGGGCGGTACGGTCCATGTTTTTGTAATAAATTTCTATGTGGGAATATGTAAGAGAGAGACATATCCAAGAACTAACTAACTGTCAAGTTAGCTGGGCGCAAACTCAGCAAAATGGTCAAACCTTTGCCAAAATTTGAAATGAACTCGTTGGTGAAAACCTTTTCAAATGTGTAAATTTTATCGGAGCATTAAAGGAATATCTGACAGACCAGTCTGTTATAATATTCAAATTTGGGTAGGAATATCTCCTGGAATCTAGAATCGAGCATTGTCATGTTTTGTAATAAATTTGTATTTATGCGGGAATGTCATATTTTTTCATAAAAACTTTCAATAATATTTTTTTTACATTTGCTCTACGCAGGAGGCAATGTGGAAAATAATGTCCCTCGGGGCCTATGTCATCTTTGGGGATGCTATGTGGGGGGTCTTTTCGAGGAAAGGAAGGAGTGTACTTGGATCTCGAAGGTACCAATGTTGTGAAAGGGGGAAACACATAATTTGTACAGGAAATTTGAAATATTGACTTGCAGAAAAAAGATTTATTCAGGAAAGTCAGTAAACTAGTTCTAGGTTGTGATAATTTTGCATTAAAAAAAGGGACCTCGTCTTTTTGGAACATAAAGGCGAATTTAAAAAAAAAATTTCATTGTTACAAGGGGAAGATGATGCAGCAAGTAACCGAGTGGTGGATGTGGATGTAATAAGTGCTAGGTGGGTATACTTACAAATGGAGGCAGGGGCAGGGCACGGTTGAAGGGCTGCTGGCGGGGGTCTGAGGCGGGCGCGGGGCCTTCGGGCGCTCCAGCGCGGGAGCCCCCGGCTAGCCAGCTGCCCTCCGCTGAGGGGACAGCAACCGCAACACACAACACACACTCAACATTAGATATGTGTAGAACACAACGTATATGTACATATACAACAAGGGTGAATAATGGTCAGATCGATAGCTTCAGATTTGTATCAGTCGGCAATTTATATGATTTTTGATGGTACAAAAACAGATTTCTTTTATTTGGAGGTGTTTCAAGTTGTGGGGAGTGCTGGTTCAGTAGGGGACGGATATTAGTTCAATCCAACGGCGGTTTTCTTTATCGGTGTGATTGTGCAATGAACTCCTATTAGAAATAACAGTGGGCCTTTAAACTTTCACATTTAAAATTCACTCGACTAAATACTAAGGTCGAAGAGCAACCCGATATTCGTATAGGTGCTGTGCTGGTCAGCACATATGGACTCACGATCCCGAGCAAATATTACAAACAAAGAAAAAACAACATAATCCCCTTGGTTGAACCATGTTGAATTTTGTGCGCAGCTATAACAAGGAATGTTTGAAGACACGCGACCTTGGAAGTTCGACAAGTGTCACCGAGATGGCCTTATTGGCCACTTTGCCGTCTGGCTGAACTTTGCACAATTAGGATGCAAGCAAAATTTTATTATTTAACTTTCCATAGAAGTGGTAAATATGTAAATATGTTTTTTTTTCTTGTTCCTGCATCTCTCTAACCATTTGCTTTTAATGGCATTTGTAAATCATCTAGTAAAATGAACAGATTATTATGTATACTTTTGTTTTGGTACTCAAAATTCAATCCTTCTTTAGATAAAGTACTATGTTCCACAAAGGCCGTATTGTCTTTAGTGGCTAGTATTTATAATACCAGTCCCATCTTTATTAAAATAATGTGATTTGCCGAAGGACAACAATAGTAAATATAATATTTTCTCTTCAATTTGTGGATAATATTTGAAGCATATTTGAAGTTGAAAAACAAACAAGGGAAGCGAATATGTCGATTATCAGGGGGCACAAGTGGGTTGGTTATGTCAGATACTCACTCTGCGGCCGGAGAGAGGGCTGATGGGGGGGCGGAGCACCATCGAGGGAGGGGAACTCCTGCTGGAACTGCGCAGTGCGGTGCGGGGGCAGGGCGGCCCAGCCCCCCGGGTAACCACCCGCATGCTGATGGGACTGCCATATCAAAAACATATACGCATTAATTAAAGAATGTATGAAATCATTTCTATGATCGATGCTAATAATTCCAATCTCACTTCAATTCGAGTCTCACCCAGGCGTCGTGACTTTAATTCCTAAGCTGGCCAAATCCTCCATCACGACACAAGCAACATCTTCCGCTTACTGCGATGGTGCGGGAGATTTCAAACATTGCCAAGTTATTTGTAACCCGGGAATGTTTCTTTATTAAGAAAAAAAAACAATTCTTACAGTAGCCAATGAGCAGCTCATAATCCAATATACAAAGTAAAAGTCACCTCTTTCTATAAATTTCAAACGAGTGAGCTTTAATGCAGTATTTCAGAATGCAAAAACGAATCTGATGAAGTTAACATCATAACTAAGTGACTGTAAACACCTCGTAGATTTGTTCTCCTAATAAAATGAACATCATTCGAAGGCATATTCATTTATTCATTACAGCTCCAGTACAATTACAATCCAAAGTCCTCCGGGGCGTCGGGGCCTCGTTCCTTTGTACCCCTCGAGAGAAATGGCGCAATAGCTAATTTTAATATTCCATGTCAGTTGTAAATCAGAAAGATAAGGATCATCAGATGTGTATCAGACGGCAATTCCTATCAGAGAATGTTGGATCATCATATTTACTTCTGACACGGATATACCACCTATCTGTAAATGTCATAGAGCAAATAATACATGGAAATGCCCTAACATGCAAGGGGAAGAAACTAAAATAAGAGAGGCGGGCTGGGCGTGGTGCCACCAATTTAAGTAAAACAAATAATAAGTAAAACAAATAATAAGTAAAACAAATAATAAGTAAAACAAATAATAAGTAAAACAAATAATAAGTAAAACAAATAATAAGTAAAACAAATAATAAGTAAAACAAATAATAAGTAAAACAAATAATAAGTAAAACAAATAATAAGTAAAAGGTTCGCCTTGTTTACAATAGTCAAATATTTACTTGACCCTTTATATAATTAGTTTATATTTACTTGACCCTTTATATAATTAGCTTATCACGGTCAAAATCACACAAAACACACAAACGTGGATGGCAGTGAACCAGGCGGGTGCCACGTGACCTTTGCCTCCATCCGTCGAAACAGTACTTAGGGAAAAGTCTATTAACTCTGATGTCAGTGGTAAATGCAAAGAAAGAAACATTTCCGGAATGAATAATAACCTGATAATATTTTAATTTCTCCTAATATCATCATTATAAGCTGAAAATTTAGTTTGTGAAATGATGGAGACTGAAGTGCGATACAGTGGCGGGCGGGAACCTGACGCAATTATCCACTGGTTGGTTACTAACCGGTCACGTGGTTAATTACTTGAGTGAGATATGAAATAGTGCATTTTGGGAATAATATTGCTGAACAATAAGATCGAAATACCAAATTTTAAAGTTATAACATCTAAACCTTCAACAGAATAAGATGTGCAATATATGTATATTCACCGTGTTGGTGTTCTGCTGCTGCGGCGGACATGCCTGCTGCGGGGGCGGCTGTTGCTGGAGCGCGGGCTGCGGAGGAGGGGGTGTCTGCTGCAATTGTGGGGGTGCTGCCGCCGGCGGTGCGCCCGCCTGTCCCTGTCCCTGGCCCTGGCCCTGGGGCGCCTGGCTCTGGCCCTGGCCCGGGGGATGGGGCTGGCCTTGGCCCGGCTGGGTGGAGGGGGCCGCTGATGGAGGGGTGCTGCTGTTACTGAAATACCAAGTAGAGCACACATTAGAACACACACATATATATATCATCGCCCCAAAATGGGGCAATTGTGGAACTTTTAATTCCAAACTAGCTGATGTGTACCCGGCCTTGCTTTAGTTTTAGAATAAAGTTGTGAATTCTTGCTTGTCATTTGGGTGCCATAATTAATCTGACAGCTAAAGTAATGCCTTGTGACGACTATTACCATCTCTAAATAAAGAAACATTCATTCGAAAATTTTATTTCATTCCAAAAATTCATTTTTTCAAAATATATCTAAATAATAAAGTTCTTAAGTGGGTACCTACATGCGTATTCCATTTTGAAAATATTCTACCCAAAAAAACCTTTTGGATATGTAATCTGTGGCTAACCAGAGTGGTATATCTGGACTAACCTCAATACAACATGGCGGGTTCAATGTTTTTCATACTAATTTTAAAACGTTATAGCAGCAGTTTTACATATTGGATTTCATTCAAACTGCTCTCTAAACCTTCCCGGCACTAATAAAAACCAACTGTGCTATTTTCAACGAAATCGGTCGAGCAACTTTCGACAAAATCGAGGACAGACAGACAGACAGACAAACATTCATTTTTATATATAGAGATATTACATGAATTATTATTACAGACTATTGGGAACACCTTGAATATAAAAATATACATTCAGAGGTGTGCATTCCATACAGGCACATAAGCACTGCCTACCCTATTTACTCACATAAGAATATAAATAACATACAACTTTTTTTTTAATATGAATAGCGCACTACAGTCCCAACTGCTCCCAAATGTCTGGAGCCAGTGAGACAATGGCATTCCCAATCGGGGAATGTTGTGAGGCTGAAGGTAATGGGGAGGGGAAGAGGGAGGTGGGGAAATACCTGGCTATTCAGATCTGGTCACCAAACACGGTTAAAAGCCATTTCAAGCAACGTTTCAATTCTGAATGGTGGTCTTTCACCAAGGCGATACTGAGAGTATCTTCCACTCTGGAAAGTGTGCAAATATACTATATATTATTTTTAATTTAATTAATTGTGAAACAACACAAATTAATTAAATAAAATGATTGCAAGAAATCAATCTCCACTTTCAAAAATATGTACGAAGTTCCGGTTATGAACCGCAGCGCCGCCCTACTGTAATGTGTCAAAAGCAGGAACTAAGTACGCAAATTTACATGCATGTCATATTCAAATGTTGACTTTATTCTATACAAAAAATGTACATGTGGGCACAATGCGCATTCAAGGGGAGACACACTCATGCTAGTGTCGAAAAGGGCTGTGCATTACGGTACAATCACAAATGTAGCAATCAGTGCCAGCTGTTGGTATCTCTATTAATTAGTACAACTTTACTAATATCATATTATGTTGACTTTCTTTCATGCAATTGTGCGGTCGAAGAAGATATGGAACCTTTATATATCCAGTAATTGGGTTGCAATAAGATGAAATTTGAAGTGGCAGGTCCCAACCAATATCGCCAATAAAGCTAGCAGCTTTTTGTAAGATCAAGTTTTTTAATATTAATTAGTGTTTTTCCTCTGCCTATCCCAATTTACACTATGTAACTTTCTATACATTCTATACTATCTAAATAATTAAAGTAAAGCAGTTTTTCAGAGGAACATTAAAAAAGATGTGTAAAACTGAGCAAAATGTGAAAGTGAGGATATGAAAAATTTATGGAAAAAAATATTTTTCAAGTACCTACTCAATTTTCAAATTAAAAACCATTAATAGGAATACAATGTAAAATTTTATTACTTTGAAATCACGAACAGTGGAAATAATTTTGGGTGTTATGTAATTTTACAGGGATAAAACTTTTTCTGACATAGTCAATATCCTCTACACAAAATTATCAATCGATAGATAAGAGATTTATGAAAAAACATGACATTTTATTCCCGCGGAAATTGAAACCTATTACAAAAAAAAAACATCACTATTTTTTTATTTTTATGATATTGTTTGAGATACAATTTACCAAAAGAATAATTTAAAAGGTGTCATTTTCCTGCGAAATACGACATTGCCGCATTTACCGGCCGCTGGGCTGTTGATTACAATTTACAAAGTAATATTTTGAAATAATACAATATTTTTCCTCACTTTATTTGAGCTTTCGTTTTCGAGTAAATTGAGTCCAAGGTTGGAATTTTTAGGTCAAATTGAAAAAAAAAATCGGTCACTATGGGGTTAATATTAGCTGTTTGTTGTCTTTCATAATGGGTCAAAGTGTACACCCGGCTACAAAAGTTTTTTAACCCTTTAGTTACAGAATAAAATAGAAAAAAATCTAAAAAAATTAGTGATGTAGGATTCGCCAGTTTCCCGAGTACCACTAGTTTCCGGACACCATGTATAATAAGCTTTCAGGACAAAGGAATGATGGGGGGCCTAGACTTATGTGGCTGTGCTGTGTACAATGTTGGCACGCCGTGTTTACTATTTCTAGTCATCGAGTGTTGGTCGGTCGGATGGAGAAGGGCTAGGTGAAGGTGTGCGTGGGTGGATGGTTCACCTGCTAGTGTTAGTTTCCTGTCCTGACTCAGTCTTCAGGGACGGCAAGTTGGCCGGGGGTCGGCGGGCCGAGGGGACCTTGCCCAAGCTTTGCATGCCATGTTTACGCGATAGTTGAGATTTTACTGACGAAGGTTCCAAATTTTCGCCCTGCAACAAAAAACACAATGATTAGTACCAAAGAAAACACGTACAGAATGCATTGAAATAATTCCAATGCAATATTTCGAATACAACCACTAAAACATGTCTTCATACATTACGCTACCTCACAAAGTGTGCTCCTACCACATGTGCTTCTGATAAACTTTGTTGGAGCATTCTAACCTAACGTGTATAATTCATATTACTAAAGATTATCAAATAACGTTATCTTATCAGATAGCACACATTACAACTGACTGAAAGGCGCATAGGAAATATCGTAACCATAAAATTTCTTAGAAAATCAATTATTATCATTTGATCCTTTTTATTTAAATATTATAGGTTTAATCATACATTTGTGAGAACTTATATAACCATATTCAGCGGCGGCTCGAGACTTTTGAGTGAGCTAGAGTGCTAAGATTGAAAAATACGACGTTTTTGATGTTGTTGAGGCTGAAAATGATTTTTTTTTCAAAATTTCAATTTTTTGTATGGAGACTTATTGATGGTAGGTGGGGCACTATCATATTAAACTACCATATTAAACTGTAAGACTTCAAGTAGACGGGACATTTTCAACAGAGGTCTACGTTTTAACGATTGCAAACTATTAAACGGATTGCCATTTTTTCAGAGTAAAGATGTTTTCAGGGGATTAAGACCAGAAGTGGCTACCAAACTAACAGTATAAGGTGTACTATGTGATAGAATTTACAACATATAAATAATTTTGTCGAACATTACTGATCCGGAGTGGTAGATACGCTTAGTATCGCCCTGGTAAAAGACCGTATTAGGGTATTTTCACTTATTTTTTATAAAAAATAGTGATGACATTCTTATTTTATTTATACGTTTATGAAAAAATGTTCTATAATGATTTAAAATGTTCCATTTTTGGTGATGCCGTCAAAATGACATGTTCATGAATATGGTTTTATTGATATCACGCCTACCAACGTCGGTGACAGCCGTCTTGCTAGTCAGTGGCGTTACCTACATCATAATGACGTAGCCAGTTTAACCGTGTGGGAATGTGCAGTTCTAGAACGTATTTAAAATCAATAAATATGAATGAAAATATTAAAATTACACATTTTTAGTGCGATTATCAGAAACAGAAATATGGAACTGTAAATCTTCCACACATTTTTAACCCTTAGAGTGCGAACCGTCGATAGATCGACGCTCTATTAATGCGTATAAAGTGCGGAGCGTCGGAATACCGACTATTGCTCAGTTTGATTATAGGTATCGATCGACTTGTACGGACGTGTCTTAGCGCGCCCACGTATAAAGTTATAGTAAAAAATATGTTTCATTCGAGTAGTTTGACATGTCCCTTACACATAACAGAAAGAATTACGAAAATCCATCTACATTTGAGGAAAATAATTAAGATTCTGTACACACTTAGTTAATAAGGTACTTTTTTTCAAAAATCCATTAGCAATTTATGCAAAATATGTGAAAATAAGATCAGCACTAAAAGGGTTAACGGTGTCCATAGTTTGTGAAAATATCCTATTCAGAATTGAAATGGTTTTAACCATATTTAGTGAACAGATCTGAATAGCCAGGTACTTCCAAACCATCCTCTTCCCTTCAGTCTCGTAGCCTACATAACCCAACTATGGATGCCATAGTCCCACTGGCTCCGGGCAGTTTGGACTCTTGCGCAACATTCACACAAAAAAAAAGATAAATAAAAATACAAAAAGATTTCATTTTCCACCTTACACTGTGTTGTATCATTGAATAATAATTGTAAAAAAAAATGAATGGATGAATCACTTTACAAGATGGCCTCAATCTTTAATCAATTATGATATTTTTGAACAGTAAATCACAAATGAACGGGCATTTAACAAAAAAATCAAAAGTCAAACCAACGGCGGCGGGTGAGGGATTAAAATGTTAAAACAAATCACCTTTGAACCGTTTGAATATAATTTTGAATTAAAATCAAGCTGCATTTCTACTGCCTCACAAATCACTATTACTGCACAGTCAACCGAACACTCACCCGAATGATTGTGAAATGATCCACATTTACACTGTAATAATAATACTTATCTCTTTTCATTATCAGACAATTTCAATAAATGCGAAATTGAAAAAAAAACCAAACATGGGAGTGAGTTAATGACATTAATATTGTTAAAATTATGAGCTAGGATGAAAAAACTAAAGGATGCGTAGACCTGGTTAAAACAAAAATTGGTTCGCCTGAAGCAAAACAAAACTCTCAAATGGGGAGCTCTGTCGTTGATGAAACTTTATGTTGGAAATTTCTAGTCAATGCAAATGTTTTCAGCTCACAACATCATTTTCATCACGGTCTATGGAGCTTTGAGATATTTATTTAAGTGTTATTTCAATTGTAACAATAATTTCAGGACTGAGTCATTCAAAAATTCACTTGTACCTAGACTTCACGCAGAAGTTAATACTTTTTCAGACACAGTAGATATGTTCAACTGCTCGGAATACAAATACAAACGATTATTGCATACAGCCTCAACAATTATTAAGATATGTCTCTAGAATATAAGTATCAGAGAATGTGAGTTATGTGTTAAATATTCACCTCTGTAGCAAATTATTTGGAATGGTACTTACACTATGTCATTGAATTTGACAAATGAAATATTTAGTTGTATTTCATGAAGGCTACCTATTTTATCTATGTACCTACCGTGATGTGTTTTGCACCTGTGTGACTATTGTAATTAACAAAATATGTAAAAGCCCATTTGGGGCGTATATAATATAATAAATAAAATGAGATGACGCCATATTGTTTGTTCGTTATTTTCCGATGTTCCGAGGAAGCCAGGTGTGACTACAAGTTCACAATAAGTACACAAATACTTCAAATACGTTATTTAAATATTTTGCTTTAACCACATTTCTCATGTTTATTGACACCGAGGAAATACGAGCAAATACTCGGTTAAAATATTGATGGTCAAATGGAATAGGGTATTTTCACAAATTACAGATGCATATTGTTCAATTGACAAAACACAAACAAGAAACTTCCTGACAAATATATTACAAACTTATACAAGTGAGGAAGAGATCAGCCAACCGTGAAAATAAAAAAACAAGCATTATTTTGCAATACAAGAGAAAATGATTTTATAAGGTCTTGAAACTAAATAGTTCAAACCGGTAATAATCGGTTCATATAGGTTTTTACGACTTAAGTTTCATTTATCCATTTCACAATATAAATACACAAGTGTGTGTGTGTGTGTGTGGTATTGACCCAAATAAAAGTTCAATGAATTTTTGAAACGCCAAACAAAAATAATGAACAGAGGTAATCAATAAATAGATAAATATATGAAGAATAAAAATTGCTACGTAAACCAAAAAGCGTTTGTTGACAAATAAAGGTGGGCGGCCACGGGTCCGCAAAAGTACGCATCTAACAGAATTATTAGGCGTAGTGCGTGGTAGCATGCACTGTATCCAGATTGCAGACGCGATGACCATTTACGGTTGGATTTTCGTAGTGAGTGTAAATGAAATGGCAAAACGCAGGTGCGTCCACTGGATCGGCACTCTGTATGACGTCATCGGCACACATTGGAATAGTTGATCTTCTGAGAATTTGCAACGGCATTACCGATGGTCCGATGCGTGCGGTTCGTCCAGCGCAGATCAGTGGACACACTTGTATGACTAACTACACAAAGAAATCTAATATCCGTTTGATATGATCCGTCCGATGCCGACCTGTGGCCGCTTACCTTTAAGGAAAGTAAACACGAAGGTGAAATATTGAAAGTGGCTTAAGGCCATTGCAAGTTCTCAGGAAATAATAGAAAATGAAACAAGTGGATTGCAGATTTGAACACAAGGAAGAAGCAACAAATCAACATTAATTAATACTAGATATTTTAAGCAAAGGTGGCAACCAAGTAGCGTAACCGTAACAACACTAGCAATCAAATCCAGAAAAAGGATTGCGAAACGTATCGTTAAATTATTCACGATCAATTTTTTTATTTATATTTGCTATACAAATTAGAAGACAAAAATTGATAGAAAAATGTCTTTATGACAGGGCAGCAGAGCTGCATTTTCGATTCTTCAACGATTTATATCTGAAATCTTCAGTTGAATCTAAAGGCGGCGACTGACTTGAGGATTCACTCGTTTCGAACAATGTTCACGGAGTATGAATATTCATGCAAATATTCAGCTCAACCGTGCTCAACACTCCTGAGTCGAAATGTGGAGGTTATGTGTGCTGCGTTCCTTCTAACCCGATAAAGATATTTAAAGAAAACGTGTTTAGGGTGACAAATGCAAAACTGAAATATGAGAAAATGCAATTTTTTTTTCACCTAGACAAATAAACAGACTCCAGTGCGAGGTGTGCCAGCGACGATGTTCACCTGGCAGTGATTGACATGTGCCGAATGGCAAATATTACAAAGGGGTTCACTAAAGTACAGACATCCGGTCGGAGCGGCTCGGCTCGCTGCATGGCCAATATTCTTGTCGGAACATGTTCACAACAAGTGAATAATGCTCAAGTCAGTTGCCACCAATAGATTTCGAAATAGTTTTATGTGAATTTAGTCACTAGTATGGATAATATATATATATGTGATAATATCCCACTTTTTTTTATATGAATACCGCACACACAATAGTCCCAAACTGCTCCCAACCGTCTGGAGCCAGTGAGACTGAAGGTATTGGGGAGGGGAAGGAAAAGGGGGGAATGGAAGGAAAAGGGGGAGTGGAAGGAAAAGGGGGAGTGGAAGGAAAAGGGGGAGGGGAAGGAAAAGGGGGAGGGGAAGGAAAAGGGGGAAGGGGAGGAAATGGGGGATGGGAAGGAAATGGGGAGGGGTGGGGGGAGAGGAAGGTGGGGAAAAGGGGAAATACCTGGCTATTCAGATCTGGTCACCAAACACGGCTAAAAGCCATTTCAAGCACCGTTTCAATTCTGAATGGTGGTCTTTCACCAGGGCGAAATACTGAGAGTATCTTCCACTTCACATCTTTTAAATGAATTAATTGTGAAACAACACAAATTAATTAAATAAAAATTACGCACGCCGGGATTTGAACCCGTGACCTTCGGATTCGTAGTCGAGAGCCTTACCCCTCGACCATGGTGGCCGTCAAACCACTACGTCACCACGTCAGGCCTATTTTTACAGCTGAGATACATTCTAGGAAGGTGGGTCATTAAGGGGGTGAAAGTTAAAAAATTACATTACTCAAGTTTTAGTGTATGATTCCAGTGGCGGCTCGTGCCCCACTTACCATTTAAATCTTCATACAAAAAAATTAAAATTTTGAAAAACAAAATCATTTTCGGCTTTAACATCAATAACGTCGTATTTTTCAATCTTAGCACTCTAGCTCACTCAAAAGTCACGAGCTGCCACCGTATGATTCCATATTCTGATGAAGAGTGGTAGAACGGTAGAGCTTAGAAATATGGTGGTTTCAAACAATTAAAAGTAGTAAATTTACAAAAATATTCTCACTCCGTCAGAATAATGTCTGATCTTCAGTTGTGTTTCAGACGGCAATTCCTATCAAAGAATTGTATCATCATTCGGAGGACAAATATTTGAAGACCATTCCAACCTGAAGCAAGATATGATTCTTAACCGATCTCGAAATGATATTCTGAAATCCTATTTATTTTAAATGCTATTTCAAAAAAAAATACAATTTATTATAAGTATCAACTCTGTTCTGATAGCCGCCTTGCTAAACTTTGTAAATTCTGATATACGTAAACATTTTCTGTCTTGTAAAATATTGTTATGTATATTTTTTGCAAATTTTTGTATTGTATTTGTTTATTTCGAGCCTGTACCTTTTGTTATTTTCCAGTTGTTTATGTGTATATATATTTTTTATTTTTATATTTTCATATATTTGTTTTGAAAAGTTGTTAATGCAAAATGAAAGATGTACAAAGTAACAGTCCAATAATGTGTTTTGTCGTAAGTTCTATTTGAAATGAAAAATATGTATTAAATAAGATAAAGAAAGTGAATATTTGAGCACCTTACTGACCAACATTTTTAAACTACAAGGACAAAAACCGCTCTAAGATTAAACACATCTTTTGGCCAGAAAAGAATAAAGTCCACCTACAAAATTGTACAATGCTCTTCAAAGTGATAACCAAAATACCACTGAAAAAGAGGAAATCATAAAAATTATGAAGACAACACAAGTATCGGTAACAACAACTTGGAGTCTAGAATCTTGGAATCCCTATTAAGGACTGGAAAATAATTAAATATTTTAATATACTTATATTTTACAATAATAATACTTGGATGATTTGTATAGCGCCGTTTTTGTGAAAAATCACCTCAAGGGCGATGTACAAATACTTCTTGCTAGGGTTTATCTTATTGTGTACATATACAGAAAACATACTTACCTGGCTGGGCACTCCAGATTAAAACGTTAAATTACAATGTTTTGGGCTGAGATGATGTGACTTTGCACGCACAGGACACACATATTAGAAAACACTGCACATTACATGACATTGAAGTTACTGTTTAAATCCTATTTGTCATTGATATTATATACATTATAAGGTTGGCAAAATAAGAGTAGGTGGTTTTTGAAAAATGATTTTATTTGAGATTTTTGATAATAATTATTTACATTAACAAATATTAAAATTACAATAAAAAACACATAAATTTGTTGTAGACCACTTTTATTTTATTAAAACTCTACTTCGGAAGCTCCCTTCCTTCATCAGGAGAATATTAAAACAGTTTTAATATTCTCCTGATGAAGGAAGGGTGCTTCCGAAACCGGTAGAGTTTTAATAAAATAAAAGTGGTCTACAACAAATTTATGTGTTTTTTATTGTAAATTATGGCGAGCCACAAAGTTAATGCTTTTTACAAATATGTAATATTAAAATTATTTGTTTATTAGGTAACTGAACCATTCATGGATATGACTGTCCGAAGAGATGAGTTTTGAGGTTTGCTCTGAATTCTGTAGTCTTCTAATCAATCTTAGATCGTATGGCAGTTTATTCCAGGCTTTAGGGCCTGACATGCTGAAAGCTCGCTCACCAAACTTAGTATCTGGTGTGCGCTTTAGTTCTTTCAGCCTTCCGATGGGCGATGACGTCGCTGATCTAAGAGTTGACTGACGTGAAAAGGAATTTTCTGGGATGCCCAGTTCCAATAGGTAAGCCGGGGCCATCCCGTTTATTGATTTAAATACCATCCAGCAAAGCTTGAACTGGATTCTTTCAGGACATAGATTAGATGATCTGAAATGTGGGAGTATTTAGATACGCCTGTAATTAGTCTTGCCGCAGCGTTAAAAACGGATTGTAATTTGTTAATTTGATGGTTGGGGTGACTTGCATATATTTCATTGCAATAATCTAGACGTGAAACAACGTACGAATTAACCAGCAATTTAGTCGCTTCTGTTGGTAGGTTTCTCCGCACTGCTTTAAATTGCCTTAATTGGAAGAACCCTGTGCTTACGGTTCTGTCCACATGGTTTTTAAGGGACAAATCAGCGTCCAGATTGACTCCCAAGTAATTTGATAGATGTCTCTGGAGCAATGTCAGTTCCAGAAATAGTTATTAGGGACAATGTTACAATGCAACATATGATAAATTAATATACCTTAAATAGTTTTTAATAAAAATAAGGAAATCCTTATAAAGAATAATGGAATCGCTATTTGCAGAACTTAAAACCAATGCAACATTTTTTACAGGATAGTAAAAAAAAAAAAAGATTTAATAAACAGAGATTCATTCCATTAGTACAACCTTTATAAATGAAGCAATGTAATGCTATATTACCTTGACATAAATAATGGACTTATTGTGGGTAGCCACACGGAAGTCAAGGTAATTTCACAAATAATATGCATTTTCTTATTGTTTAATAATGATTCGTCGATCATTCATAATATTTTGATGAGAATGAAGAAAATCTGCATGCCAGCAGGTACAAAATTAAATTCCATGGGCAATTTCAGAAGAAAGGTGTCCAGTAAGCCACCCACATGAGGCTAAAAATGCGGAACCTACACGTGAGGGGATATTGCGCTTGCAACGAACTGGGGCAATCAAACAGATACGCAATTGGACAACAAAACCCACATCGAAAATGGATGCGAATGATTCAAATACAAATCCCCTGTGGCAGTGGTAAAATCACTTGTTGCGTGCCGTGAGCTAGCCGACAGTAATTTCGTATTTACTTAGTGTTGTTTTCCAAAAGGGGTGTTTTTGTAAATTGTACCTTGCCTTACCCAGAAAATGTGTGTATATATTTATAAAAATTGAATATATCTATCATAAGTCGTTTCCCCAGAATAGCTACTTATATTATCTAATAGAGAAATGTATTTTTTTCCTCATTTCATATAAAAAGAGTTAAATAAAGAAATCCAGAGATATTTTTATAGTTTTACAATATTTTCATAAAACTAAATAAATAAGAGTTCCTCACAAGGAAAATAAAATAATACGAGATTTTCCTCTAAAAAAAATACATATATAGTAATATGTGGATGACGCTCCCACCATGGCGACGAATTTCCACAGATAAAATATATGTTTGAATGTAACCAAAAATGGGTATTTAAGGATTATGCATCGTGTGAATGCAGACAAGTTCAAAGAATGGTGCACATTGTACAAGAGTCCACTTTACCAGGGGCAGATTACTTCCCAAAACACAATAAAGAAAACAATTGGGACGTTAATTAACAAAATGTGGTATTGATGGAGTACAATGCGACAGGAGACCCTGAGGGAAATAATTTCTCTCAAGGCCTATATCATCTTTGGAAATGCTGTGTGGAGGGTCTTTTAGAGGATACGAAGGAGTGAACTTGGGTCTTTTAGAGACCCATGTTGTAGGATGGAGGAAACACAGAGGCCGGCAGGTCATTCCACAGCCGAGCTGTTGAACACGAGAACGAGTCGTAGAAGCGACCCGTTCTCATGTGACTAATGTCAACCGTGTGCAAATGTTGGACACGCATTTTGGGTGTTTCCCGATTATGCACCGGTGCCGAAGGGATCAATGACGTTAGTTCCTCAGAGCATCTTCGATTAAAATACCGGTAGAACAAGGACAGCATTCCCACTTGACGTCTGTGCTCCAAAGATTGCAGTCTGTTAAGATAGGCGAATCTATCAAACGGACTGCCAGTTTCTGCAGAGTCAAGGGTTTTTTCATATATTTTGGGGCTCCCGACCAGAGGTGGCTGCCAAATTCCACAGTGGAGAGCACTTGCAATCTGTACAGGGTCGGCAGTTGTGTACTATTAAAGTATCTGCGGGCTCCAAGCTTCTGAGGGGCTAACTTTATACCAAGCATATCAATGGAGGGCTTGTTGGAAAGATTGCTTTCATTAAAGGAGTTTAGATTGTCATTTTGATCCCATTTAGACATAAACAGACATGATTGGGTTTTTGAAACATTACATTCGACGAGGTTATTCTTACCCGAGAGGAGACCCTCTCGAGGTAACAGTCCATTCTCTGCTTCAAAGCCCTCCAACCGTTGGGAGTTTGTGTGCCCTTTGGGGGCTTGTCAAACAAAAAGCTATCATGGACTGTACTGTCATCCACGTAACAATGGATTGGTGCACATGTCAAGAGGTCATTGATGTGCAACAAAAACAATGTCGGAGACAGAACCGATCCTTTTGGGATGCCAGCATTTATTGAATGCGGGGAAGAGATGAAACCGTGAGCAACCGTCTGAATCGATCTCTTCCTCAAAAAGTCGGCAATCCACGCACACAAGGATATGGGAAGTCCATAAGAAGGCAGTTTGTTGACAAGTCCTCGGTGCCAAGCCAAAGGCCTTCGAAATGTCCAGTGAGACCGTTTGAATCTCACTGTAATGTTCCAGGGACCGTCCCCAAACATGCGTCACACACGCGAGAAGATCACAGCACGAGCGGTTCCGTCGGAATCCGTACTGATGGCTAAGATTGAAATGACGATAGTGTTGTTATAACTCACCCTGCTGTGGCAGTAGAGATTATTGATGTCTAACTTCTGGAACTTGGCCTTGCCTGCGGGTGCGGGTTTGGAGTTGGGGGCGGGCGGTGCCGCTGGTGCTGACGAGGTCCCTCCGCCGCCTGGCGCCGACAGTGCAGACATGCTGCCCACTTGACACCATTAGAGAACCAACCGTCACCCGGAGAACGAGACCCGTTTCTGTAACAAAACACAAACGACTATTAACATATAACCACAGTATCGGGGATGGAAGATGGCTTACAGGACCAACAAGCGTGGGGAGGTAGGGTTTATAGATACAAGAAACTGGAGACGGCAGGAAGCTATTCGAGGGTTTAGGCCCCGATGATGCAAGCATACAATCATAGATAATATAAACAAAGGGCGCTATGGACTGTCCCGAGCAATGAAAGTTATGCATTTGGTGTGCAGGATAAACAAAGGCCGGCTACCGCTATGCGCGGATGTGATTTGCAATAGTATAGGTGAAAGATGTTTTATACTAATAACAGTTCATGGCCCAACTGCCTTGTTTCTAGGGGCGTACATTGCTCCATGACCAAAGATAGGCTGTGTTGTTTTAATGTTTGGATGTGAATTATCCATTGGATATTTAAAGATGGTCATTTTATTAACATCTGCTGATTTTTGTTGCCAACATAAATAAATGAGTGTACATTTTTATCATATATTTGTGGAAATTTTTATTTTTCCTCCTATGGTTCATTTTCTTTATGGCAGGCACAGTTTGTCTCTATGGACTGCACACCACTGCTTGTTTCTATTATTCACGCAAAAAACGCAGTGATCGTGATGCTTATAAAAAAAAAAACTGTACTTCATACCTTCTTTCTGTCAAAAAAATGTTAGACATGTCAGTATAGTTTCACGGTAGGAACGGAATACTTAACATATCTTCTTCACCGCTGGTAATTTTGTTGACATTACGTCGAAACAACACCAGCGTCGATACAATTCTGATGCTTATTTAGCAAAGGTAAACAGGAAGGAATGATTGGGAAGCACTTGAATATTCAGATCTATACCCTGTCCATCATTAGAACGACCTGTGAGCGCGCATGTCCTGCCCCTTTCCCCCACTACTTTCTCCGCGACTTGGAATCCACGTTAACACATTCAAAACCAGGATTTTTTTTATTCTGTATTACCTACCTACAAACACAAATTTAACTCATTTTATACATTTAAATAATTATGGTTATAATATTAAAATATACATATTGCATTTTATGTGGCATCAGGTTCATTAAAACAGCTAGGGAATTAATCCGAAATTGATAATATTATGATAATTTGACCGAACATCCACGGTATGAATGGGTTAATATCTCAGAAACGCGTGTATGGGCGGAGTTACATGGCCGTCGCAGCCGTGCGCGGGAGATGGGACGCATGCGAGGGGGTGGGTATGCGCAGTGGGAACCAAATTTGGAACTGTAGCAGGTTGTTCTTAAGTTAAACTCACAATAGTTACTAAACATAAATTAAGGTATTTTGAGCTACTTGATTCTGAGCGGTTCTCTCACCAGATCAATAATGGGACAAGGATCGGAGTCAATGACCTTACCGCTCTGCCAAGGAAGTCACGGAGGCATTATTTGTTACAGGGATATTATCTAAATATAATTATTATTACTCCAATTTTATGTCGGGAAATGCTTGCCCTGAGAAAAGTTTAAACATTTTGAAAGCGTTCATTAGGTTGAATGAATAAGGAAACAAATGTTAAAGGTCAATTATTCTGAATACATCAAGCATCATTACTATCATTATACTATATCCACTGACAATATGATTAAAGTAAGTGTTGTTGAAGTGAATATCTATCCAAGTGTTTATTGTAAACATTGCTTAATGTCCATTAGTTCTTGTTATAGTTTAGAGACAATTTTATTTCAAAGAGGGAGACACATGAAATAAAACTATCAACCTATATGAACCGATAAATATCAGTTACGTGCATTGATCCATGACCCCAAAGGTGGGTTGAGTGTAGTTTTTAAGTTCGGAAATGAATTGTGCATTGAATGTTTGAAAATGGTCAATTTATTATCTTAATTATTCAAAGTAATATTAATAATTCTTAATGAAAATATGAAACACAAGGCACAGTAACATCTCAGTCATACATACATTAATAAGACAATAAAGCGTAAGTTTTAATTTATTTAATCTCACAAAGTGTTAATTTTTCATAGAAACAATCTATCAACGTAGAATGATTGTGAACATTTTGATCAATGGTTCATTTTCTTGGGGTAGGCACAGCTTTTCAGCCTTTACCGAATGCACACCACAGCTAAATACATCAATAAATTATTGGTATGAATTTATTTTATAAAATATAATGTCAAACAACAAGGTGTAAAAAAAAATAAGTGGGACCAATTTGGTTTCCAGCAAATGGCTCTAGTGATTTGCAAATCAATCGATCATTATTTCCTGTAAGGATTGTGAAAGCAATATTATAATCAGCTTGCTACGTTAACAAATATGGATTGATTGTATCAAGGAGGAAGTACTAATTCAAATTACTTTATCTTGTGATTAATTAATATTGTAATGGAAAAATGTGGCCATAGTCAGCTTTGCGAGACTTTAAAATGATTTCGGGTTACCGTTTTAGGAAACTAATGATGGTGGGTTATATTTCTCAGGTGACACTCGTCAGGAAACCAGAATGGAGCACGGAGAGATTGGCAAAATTTAAAAAGTAGAACGCACATAGCAGAAATGATATTCTTTAAGATAAATAAAGCAGAAAAATTGTTATTTGATCCAGTAAAAACTCTCAAGCATCGAGGGTCTAGCATTAATAGGCATAGCCTTTTCTGTTTATAATTTCTAGGTCAAAGCAAATACTTTCCACTCACATCTTCTCAATTATGATCTATGGAGCTTTGAAATATCGATTGAAGGCCCCTCCCTTACGGGTCATTATGAAATCATCATCGCCCACGTGCAGCAAGAATGAAGGATACCGAGAGTGCTCCGTTTCATGTATTTCTATTGGTGCCAGCACACAGGTTGGCGTAGGGCAAGAGCGGTGGGGCATACTTCCAGTATACAGGAAAGCGGTATGCAATTTCAGTAGCTCCTCGGTACTTACTGCATCGCTGATGAGATAGATCAGTATGGAAATTTTAATTAATCCATGAAAAATAACATTTTTTTAGTCAAAAAATGCTTTTAAAATATTATACCGATATTATTAATTAGACTGGCAGCACCCGATTTTTAAATTGAGTGATACTTAAATTTCAATACAGTAAGTACCGAAAACCTAACTTTGTGGCACCCTTGGGAAGAAGCCTTTAAATATTAAGTTGAATTGTTTGTTGACGGGTGTACATATGAAATAGAATAAATTGTTGTTATGGGGGTTAAAGCTCAAGTCCTCTCGTTTACCCTTAATCATTAAGACAGCTGAGTATTAAAATCACTCAACTTGGCTAAGAAATGTGGTATCAACCCAGATATAATCTTGTGATGTAATAAATATGACCTACCATCTAATGTACACAAAATGCTACTTGTTGTGATGAAAGACCCATAGAGAATGATAGCAATAAAGACATTTAATAGGTGAATGGATTTGGATGCAAAATCCTGCTCGGATACAATACAAGAAACTCTACTGATCTTATCTCAGCATTCTATTACAGTAAGGAAATATTTGCCAAAATAATCAATTTGCAAGACTTACAATGCACGGAAGTCATTCCAATTTCTCGCACTGTACTTGCCTACAACATTATTTCGTCTGAATGGCCCGACTCCCTTTTTTATTTATTAGAATAATTAATTTAATTTTAAATATTGCAACCAAATGCATTGCTATATTGAATCTCTCAAATACATCATCGAAAACAATGTTAAACATTCCACCGTTCTCTTGACTCTCTCTCCTTTAAAAAAAGTCAAATCTCCTTTTCTTTATCTTGATAGCCTCTAGTTTTGTCCATCTCTTCCAGAGTGAAATATACTCAGTATCACCCTGGTGGAAGGCCACCATTCATAATCGAAAAGATTGCTTGAAATGTCTTTAGCCGTGTTTGGTGATCAGATCTGAATAAGCCGGTACTCCCCCACCTTCAGTCTCACAACATACCCCAATCGGGGATATCATAGTGTCCCACCGGCTTTTGTCAAAAACTTATTAGAATGCAATCATACCTTTTCACAATGAAACGAAAGACAATTTAGGAAAATAAAATCTTTGAGCATTAATTTAAGTAGTGCAATCTCTACATTTGTATAATCCAAGATACAGCAGCGCATCAGTAGATAATATACCCGTCTCAGTCTAGGCTGTGATTCACTCCCAGATGTAGAGACAAGTGCGAGGGGTGCAGCGACCTGTTGTTATTATTGATAAGAAGTCTAGTACAGTAAAGATCCGCGCTTGGTAATTATTCTGGTTTTTGCCCCCCCCCCATTCGTCACAAATTATAGTTTGTACGAGGCGTATCCAGAAAGTAAGTGTACTGAGGCTCTCACGACCGAATGAATTTTATTTTCGACATGTTGGCTACACTTACGTGTAGCCTGACTCTTCCCCTCCGCAACGAGACCGGTTCAAGGTCAGTACGTTGAGAAGTGTCGACGTGACAACACGTTTCGTGAAAAATGTCAATCCAATCTCCCGCCAAGTGCGAAATACGCGGCGTCATCCGTTATCTCGTTTGGAAGGGAAAACCTCCGGTTGAGGTTTATAATGAGGTGAAAGCTGCATATGATGATAAAGCTATGAATCGTACGAGTGTGTACAAGTGGTATCGCGAGTTTAAAAACGGTTGTACGTCTGTGCATGATGATCAGAGGAGCGGAAGAACTTCAATTGTGAGTGACGAAATTGTGGAAAAAATCGAAAAAACGCTCCGTGACGATCGCAGATTGACTGTGGATGAACTTTCTGCGATGTTTCCTCAAATCTCCAGATCTCTACTACACGAAACCATCACAGAAACCCTCAGATATCGAACAGCTGACAGACCAACACAAGTTGAATCGAGTGGAAGCCGGACAAGAGTTTTTGAGGCGCTGCAAACTCAGTGGAGATGAATTTCTCAGCTACATCGTTACTGGAGATGAAACTTGGGTTGCACACTACACGCCTGAAACCAAAAGGCAGTCTCAACAGCAGCGTCACACCTCTTCACCCTCCGCCAAAAAGTTCAAAACCACAATTTCAGTCAAGAAAATTATGGCATCCGTGTTTTGGGACTGTCAAGGCATAATTTTTTTTTTTTATTGTTCAATAAGAAAAAATCGTTGGTTAGGAATTAGGATTTATAAATAAAGTTTTCTTTATATCTTCGAGAGGTAGGCTAGTCAATACAGTAGTGTGTAGAGTTTTTAACCAGGGTAGGCAGCAAGTTGTCGCTAAGAACAGTTAAGCTGCCGGCTTTAATCGATGTTGGTTGGAATTACCAGCCACATCAAGTATACAAACAACCGCCCCTTTTATGCATAATATTTTACAATCCAATTATTCGATATATAAAATGTGTGTATGTTATTTTTATCGACTGCACAATTGCACGAGAGAAATCAAACATAATATGGTAATATAGTAAAGTTGTACTAATTAATAGAGGTAATTGCTAGATGGCACCGATTGCCATATTTGTGATTTGTACCGGAAACCACTGCATTTTTCGACACTAACACAAACGAGTCTTCCCTTGAATGTGCATTGTGCACAATGCACCTACATTGTCAACATTTTGATATAAGATGTGCGTCGTTTTGCATACTTAGTATCTGGTTATGACAGGTTATAGAAGAGAGGTCGGTGGGTCGGCGCGATTCGTAGCTGGAACTCCGCGGGTATTTTCGAGTTTAGATTGGTTCCATGCGAGAGCTTTATTATTTTTTTAATATTATTTATATTTTTACGAGAGTAAGGTACGATAGGCAGTGCCTATTCGTAAGTGCCTATATGGAATGCGCGCCTCTGGTTCAATACAATAGCATTGTGATGGAAACCTGCAATGCGCCCAGTCAACGGGGTTAATCTCGGTCGAATTTGAATAACGGCTTTGTTTACGTCTGAACGTGAACGTCTTGGGCTGTGAGCATTTTGCTCGAGATTTGAATAAAGATCAGGAGAATGTACGGTTGGATTTATTTTGAGTGAATATCTGCCTCAAAGGGAGACCATCAACTCTGCAAGATACTGTGAGACCCTAAAAAAGTTGCGGAAGGCGATTCAAAACAAGAGGAGAGGCATGCTGACAAAGGGAGTCAGCCTGCTGCACGACAATGCCAGACCACACACGGCCAACGCCACGAAGGAACTGCTTTCTCGTTTAAATGGGATGTCCTGAACCACCCCGCGCATTCCCCTGACCTAGCACCTTCAGATTATTATCTCCTTACCTCCCTGAAGCTACAAATGGGTGGAAAAAGGTTTTCGACGGACAAGGAGGTAAAGGAGGAGGTGGAGAAGTGGACGAAGGGGTTGGCGGGAAACTACTTCGAGGAAGGCATCAAAAAGTTGATACCCCGCTTCACCATCTGCATTGAGAGGAATGGCGACTATGTCGAAAAATAGCTTACATATGTACTACGGTAACCATGTAATTTTTTTGTTTCAATAAAAAAATTTGTAACCTACAAAAATTCAGTACACTTACTTTCTGGATATGCCTCGTAAACCACTAAATAATACACCTGAAGCTGCATACAAACACATTTCAGTGTACCGCATACAGTTTTGAATGCAGCAATAATGTTGTTTAATTAATTGTAAAAGACAAACAGCTTTTTTATTTTAGATTAAACTAAAGAAGAAGAATAGAGAGGGGAGATAGGATGGGGACAGGAGATGCTCTCAATACATATTATAATAGTGATTGTGCGCATTATTCAGAATTTTAAATAATAGGATTTAATCCAAAAATTAAACGAAGTGTGTGAGGGGAGTTGAAGTTGTGGAATTTAGTGGATTCAGTGTAATTTGTGATGTGTAAATTTAATTTATAAATTATGTGTTAAAAAAAATTCTTTGAATTTTTTCCATTCTAACAATATGGGGATTGGTAGAAAGGTATCCAGATCGGAGTTTAGTGTTCAGGAGCGCTATTCTGGTTTTTTTAAGGAAGATTCCTTATTTTTTTCCTTAGGCTTAAAGACTTCTTGATTAACTGCAGAATTCCTGTGAGACATAGTAAAAAGATCTTAAATAGATTATTTGAAAACACAAATTGATGAAATATTTCCAAGTGATAACAAGATTTTGAACCAAAGCCTTTACCAAGAAACAATTACTTTATATTATAATGCATATTAATACATTTCAATTTTATTTTTAATTAGCATAAATAAGGGCTTTAAGGAAGAATTACGCTTTGTAAAAAGGTACCTACCTTATTAGATAGTAATGACCTACTTATTCTGTCACTACTTCTAAAAGTGACACTTGCCACCTGTATTTCAATTTCCATATATAATTATAAGGTTTAATAGCTAATAATGTTAAAAGTTGATAATAACCTAGTTGCTAACTTCAAAATTGAGTTTTTTTCTTGTTAAAACTGCAAATATTGTCATTTTTGATGAACGTCGTTCGCTGAATTCAGCTGACAGCTGTCACAGGAGAGAACCGGAACCGCAGTTAAGTAAGAAGGCTTTAACCCTAAGGAAAAATACAATACAATTTCTTAACACAAAATATCGCACATATTTTTCAGTTTAAATGGCATATTATTATTGAGCATAGGGAAGTTTCTTGATTTTAAGTTGAACTGATGTAGTTTGAAAATTCAGTGAGAGTGGAAGATATTGAGATAACAGTTATCCTTGGTGTTTTTTTTTTAAAGACTTTTTAAAGGTTTAAGTGTGAGTGGGTCACTTTTGACATATTGGGCTCTTCTTCATAAGCCAACAGTTTAGATACTCTTACCGATGGACTCATGGCACAAAACCCCAAAAGCGAATCAATATTAGTCTTTTGCTATGTCTAACTAAGTAACTAAAGCCCACTGGCTCCAAGCAGTTTTGGTGCAGTATTCACAAAATAAAAATAATAATGTGTTTTCCACTATTTGCCTTTCTGCACAGTAATCCAGTATCACAATTAACACGCCATTCTATAAATGTAATGCTTTTGGTAAAAAAAAATATATTTGAAATGTGTAAGAACAAGGTATTGATTCAGACAGACAGGCAAACAGCTGGTTCAACGACCTCTGGTCATACAATTGAAAAATAATGGAAATTTGTGTAAAGTATTTTAATACAGATTCAGATCTGGATCAGACGGTATCTTGTTAAAGAATATTGGGTTTTGGAAAAGTTATGCCGGGCTGCAGGGTTGCCCTGAGAGGAAGGTTATGATCCAACATACAACAAAACCAATATGGATCTCGGTTTAACTGCGGTGAACATTGGAGCTCAAGGAAATAGTTTCTAATTCTAACTAATAGACTTGTTCGATTAAGCGAGCATAGCTTCGCCAGACAACTATGGCTGTACAAGCATCGACCTACAATATCTAGACGGGGCATGTGGATCGTATAAATTACACCCGAACCAAATTGAATTGATTCCTGAAAACATTTATTAAAAAGAATGTGCATTATCTCATAGTCAAATGATCGCAAGAAGCATTGCTTGTTACCTTTTGTTGGTCTACATCGAGCAAATTTGTCTCCCAGCAAGTTTGAATCAGCAGAGTGACTAACTTTATCGAGATCATTTTTTAAACACAAAATTGAGACAGTTAGGCTAGCCGGGCATTAGGCAGCCAGATATCGCTGGCTGCGGGAGCCAGTCTAAACGTGGTGATTGCGCAGGCAGCCATGGCTGCTTGCATTAAGTGCGACGTATGGAAATGTATGTGGCTGCCTCAGTCCCCACGGACTTGTCGCGGCAACCAGACGTTACTATAGTTCGACATTTCTTGTGGCCGCCGCAGCCTGGCTGCCTAGTGTGCAGCCAGCTTTGGAGATATTTTAGATGGACTTTATTATTGACAAATTAAATCAGGTATATGAATACTTAACAATTGATACAAAATTTCTCCTTGTAACAGTAGTTTTGTCAAAAACTATATGCTCAGTAATGGAGCGGTACATGCAGTTGTTCTTATGTTTCAACTTCAAACTTATGACGCGTGCCTTTCTGGCTTCCTATGACGTGACCAAATTACATCATGTGATTTAGGTTAACTTTGCACCCTGCGTTATTTTGGAGCGAAGAGCGCTAGTCTTTCGAAGCGAGGCAACAGAATTCAATAGGAAATTGTGTTATGAAATTACTCATAGGTAGATCAAAACCGTTATATTTATTTGTATGACACACCAGATCTAGTAGTGATATATCGATGTGCGTAAGTCAACCCGAAACGCTATTCAACGGCGGCAGCAGAGATCACCCGTTGGATGCAATTTTATACGTGCAATTTATTACAAAGGAAAAATAACTTAACATTGCGTGATGGCCAGTATTGTTTCGATATTTGCTATTTTGAGCATAGAGATAAAAAAAGTCCAAAATTAATATCAATAAGGAGACTGCAACATCACTGATTAATCTTCACATAGTAATAATGAACACTGCGAGGCTTCGAAGTGATGTCTCTGAGAGGAAACAAAACCAACCAAGGCTATTGGCTGTGAAATCATATCTAATTGGAGGTTTATCGAAACTGGTAAGAACTTCTAAACTGCCGTAAGAAGTTGCTGCAACTGGCAACACGGAGAAGAATAACCAATAGGTATGGATATAATATGTAAATTAATGATGGAGCTAAATGAATATTCATATTATAATAAAGTTGGTACTTCCTTGCATATGCACACAATGAAGTTTAGTTACGTTAGTATTCATTTGACATAAAGGCACTGGCCTGAGTGACGTTTATACAGTAGAGATACAAGAATCGAAAATACTCCATATTGTGAAAGAGAGAACAGTATACTTTATTGAAAGTTATAGCGATGGGAAATATTCAAGTATGAATCACTTCTGAAACAATTATTTCTCCAGATGACATTTTATGACAAAAAAAGAATTACGATAATTTATGTAAAATAACAAAAGATAATACTATCTTCTCATGAATCAATGTTTTTAAATGAACACGATATGTAGTAGGTGCACCAACAATAGATTTCTCACTTTTCCATACAAGCGAATAATTTTCAATTTTCACTCGCATTTTAAACTTCAAAATGGAGTTCATTCACAGTTAGATACTCAATTATTGAATTTACAGTTTCACAATTTTAAATCACTCACAATTATCACAGCTGAACAGAATTTAACAATGAAAATAAGATTTTGTTTCAAATTTCACAGCATCATCTAAAAGTGACACGATTTTGAAGGTTAGGTGTAAAAATTTAACCCACTTAAAAATAATCACTTTTACGGTTGAACTATTCGCTTTCAGTGCACTCTACTTACATAAGCTGAATACCCCAATAATTCATAAACGTAGATAGCAACACGGATACCATGAAATACAATATAGACGGAATTAAAATGCCCCATGCATAATAATTAACTAGACCGACATGTTGTATTCTGAAACGAAACCAATATTATACAAATTCCATTGTCGAAACACGTTCCATGTTTTACTGTTAGCATTACAATCTAAAATCACCGACATTAGAGACTAGAATGAATAGAAAAAAAGCGAATCCTACGCTTCGACGAAAAAATAAAAACTCAAACTGCACGGAATCGATTAGCTAGACCTTTACACGAACTGCACACAGGAAAATCTTATTTATTTTACTTTGTTTCAGGCTTCAGAAGGCTGAATACTGAATAGATTTGGATAGAAACGGCAGACGACATTGACGTAAAATAGTAAAACATACCAAAACTGAAAGGAATTTTATTCCAATGTCGCATAAACAAAGGCGCCCAAATAACAAATTGCTGGAAAAGCGACGCACAATTCGACGATTATTTGATAGTTTAAAGCTAAAGACTGTACTGGCAAATGCCTTGGTCGCCAAAAGCGTACGCAAGATAGCAAATATCCAGAGGATGCTGACCCCAAGGGGTCTTATTAAGCCCAACCCCTCGATTGACACTCTCGACAGATATCAAAAAATGCTTTTAAACGCAGACTATCATAATTTTAAGCAAGGTTTTTCTTTACACAATGTCACTGATGATATAACGAGAGCGAGTAGTCAAACTTCGGCGATTCCTGAGGAAAATAACGGTACTATGAAATAATAGAATCGGCAAAATTTCCGACCAATAACAAAGATTAAATTGTGGTTATATTACGGTAGATCCGCGTAAAATTGTCAATTACCTTGGTCCGTTCCAAAGGGTGTACAATAAATAAACAGGAATAAATCCAATTGGGTCAATCCGGGCTATGATGGTCGCGGATTTTAATGTTAACTATCACCTCGGCCACTTTTTCACAGTTTGCCAAGATGGCGTCTCTGAAGACGACGGACGATCTTTCATAGGATCAATATTGTGACGTCACAAAGACGCGTTCACGTGGCGCGCGCTAGTGTTATAAAACTAAAACACTCAGTACGTGCTGCTGTTTACATCTGTTGGCGGTATTTGGTACTAGGACTGGTTCATATTAGTTGACATTAGCGACATCTATTAAAAAAATTAACAACGACACTTTGGTCATCTCTCGGTAGCTTCTAATACTAAAATAGTTTCGATTAGCACCATCTATTAAAATAAGTTATTACTTTTATACATGTTTATTAATCATTTCGGAAGTTCTATTGAACTACTGGTTAATGTTAGAAAAGGGTATTACTTTAAATCGCTAGATGTATTAATAAACGAAAAATTAGCACGAAGTTTGGTGTCTAAAACCTGTAATAAATAAATAATTAATTAAATAATTATAAATATTGCGTTTTTCATCTACATGCTTATGATCAGAATAATTAATTAAGAATGCAAGGCTGATGTAAGCGTAATGAGTGAGATTAAGAAAGGGATGCATAGATGATTCAAGCATGTAGAGCGAATGAACGAAGAAAGGAGTGTAAGAAGGATGTATGACGCGAATGTGAATGGAAGAAGAAGCCGGGGGCACCCGAGGAAGACATGGCACGATCAAGTGAATCAAATACTTGAGTCGGGCCATGTCAGAAGTCGGAATAACAGAAGAGAATGTATGAGGCGTTGTATGAATGTGAATGAAGCAAGAAGTGTATGCCAAGATCGAGTTGTTTCGCGGTCTCTGCCTACCCCTGCGGAGAAATGGCGTGATGGTTAGTTAGTTAGTTAGTAATGACTTATTTTGAATATTTGGTTGTTCATTGATTGTCTTTGAATTTCTAGTTTCTAATACAATAATAATTTTGTTTGTTTTATAAAATTACTAGCTGAAGTACCCGGTATTGCCCGGGGTCATGTACGGCTTTGAGTAAAATTTTGGTTATGTATTAATCCTACCCTTCACCTACCCAGTAATTTTCCTCTTATTTTGAATGTCAAGTGGGCAAAATTTCATTGAGAAATACAAACATTGTGCTTTAAGGGGTGGGAAAGGGGGATGGGGGTGGTTTTCGAAATCTCGTGGATCTTCCTCTTGTTTTGTAGGTCAAGTGTGCAAAATTTCATCAAGCACAGAATAAAACTGTAGATTTGAAGATTAAAGATAATAAAATGAATAACCCATTAATTATTTACCTTCTCTCACCACTTATTGTTATTTTATTCCCCATGCTTATAATAAAATTTGTCTTTGCTTATATGTCATTATTTTTAATATTCACGTGATATCCCGACGAAGGAACCATTGGTTTAGAAAAATGTTGATATTTATTTATAACTTAAAATCACGCCACAAAGTGAATTTGAATTTATTGAAGTTTTTATTAATCTAACTGAGTATTTTCGAAAATGTTTGTACATGTTTGAAAATATTCACGGTAACGGAGTGGAAAATTAACATGCCCAAAGTTCGTAATAAAAATTATATAAATATTGTGTTGATCAATATTTTGCTGCAATATTGCTCTCACTAACTCACCAATAGAGAAGTAATCTGATGGCTATTCATTTCAGTGAAGATTCAATATTAAAAAAATTCAAAACATGTAAATCAATTTTTTGTATAAAAATTTAGATGGTAGGTAGATACAAAAAAATGAAATTTAAAAAAAAAAAAGAAAATCATTTTCAGCTAAACCGACATCAATAAAGTCATATTTTTCAATTTTAGCACTCTAGCTCACTCAAAAGTCACGAGCCGCCACTGCCGACGTGTACAAATTAATTTGTGTTTTTTCCCATATTATAAATACAAAATAGCGTTTAGTATATTTGCGGTATGTTCTATCTAGAGTGGAAGATTCTCTCAGTATCGCCAAATTAAAAAGTACTGCAGTATTTGTTATCGCCTCATTCAAAGTCGAAACATTGTTTGAAATGGCGTTAGCCAGAGTAAAGTTAGCCTTTCAGAAGCTGGGCGTAGTGTCAGCGCCGGCACTAGCCCTTGTTTTTCGGCGCCCTTTGGTCGACGCATTCACATCACACAAATTGTATTTCAGTTTATGTTAAATAAATATTTTTTTTGGTATTCACTAATTTTATTTATTTATTTCATAATGTTTTAGAAAAGTCGCAAAAATGTGACCTTACTGGGGTACCCCGTTCTAAGGTCACATTGTACATGGTTTTATATATGGATTATAAATTAGGTCAAGTTTTTTGTAAGTTTGATAAATTTTTTAAGTAAGTTTTCGTAATTTTGTTAAAATATTACTAAAAGAATATTATAATGCAATAAATTAATAAAAATTCTAAAATCTATGAGAAAACATACCGTGACTGTTATTACCAACTTTTTCAAAACCAACTTTTATTGCCAAAATCAACATTTATTGAATTTAAATTAAATTAAGTAGCTCTAATTAGTACACTCTAATTTTTCGCTCGTAGTTGTTTTTCGCATTTGACATTTTGGCGCCCCTTGCCACAAGGCGCCTAGAGCGATATCTCCTCTCGCTCTACCCCAGGGCTGCTGCTGCTTACTGTACACGGCCCGCAGATACTTTAATAGTATCCGTTTGATAGACTCGCCTATCTTACAAACGGATTGCAATATTTGGAGCACAGACGTTAGGTGGGACTGCTGTATTTGTTCTACCGGTATTTTAATGGAAGATGCTCTGTGGAACTACCGTCATTGATCCCTTCGGTACCGGGGTACAGTCGGGAAACACGCAAAACGCGCGCCTAATATTTTTTACATGAGAACGGGTCGCTTCTACGACTCGTTCTTTTAACAGTTCGGCTGCGGAATGATTTGCCGGCCTCTGTGTTTCCTACCTCCTACAGCATGGGTCCCTTCAAGACCGAGGTTCACTCCTTCCTATCCTCTAAAAGACCCTCCACACAACATTCCCAAAGATGATACAGGACCTTCTATGTGGAGAAATTGTAAAAAAAGCTGAGTTTGGTAACCAGATTTGAATAGACAAGTTTTTTTTACATGTGAGTATCACACAAAAGTCCCAGCTACTTCCAATCATCGAATCGGTGACCTTTCCTCTCCTTCTCCTGCTTTTCACTTTGCCGTGGACCATGAGCTTCTCCGGGTCGGAGTTCTCGGTTACATGTTCAAAGAATCTGAGGATACGCTGCAGGCAGACAGTTGATAGCCTATTGTGGATGCCAAGCTCTTCCAGAATTGATATATTTGCGTGCCTGGCTATCCATGGAATCCTGAGAATTTTCCTCCAGCATCATATTTTGAAGGCGTCTAAGTGGTCTAAGTGGTGGGCGTCTTTCGCTGGCTCTAAGTGTCCATGTTTCCACACCGTAAAGAAATATGAGGAAAATCAGCACCCGAATAAGTCTCATCTTGGTGGTCTCCATTATGCTTCTGTGACTGTCACTCTATATCTGTTGGATTTTGCCTATTGCATCTTTTGTCATGCACATCGTCCCTTGCACGTCTGCTTCATGGCCTTCTTCGTCACTAGCTTAGGCAGAAGTTATTCACCGTTTCTAAGTCTGTGAGAGAATTTGTTCTTACAAACGCCTTGTCGATCACCATTAGTTTTATTTTTGCTTTGTTGATCAGAAGACCTAAATTACGACTTTCTTATTCTATTTTAGCAGGGGGCGATGAGGATAGTGTCATCTGCATATAAATTTTTTGGCCACCAGTGTTAATTCCACCTTTAACCATGAAGAATCTCGTGTATTATATATTCCCCATTATAATAATAAAGTTTTGAAAAAATTGTTTGCCATTTTAGTCATTTACAATTATTTAGTATCCTATTTAAATATTTAGCTGCAACAATATCTTTATTGCGAAATAATTTATCAGAGAGCCGTCATTAGTGTCAAGTTTTCTCTAAATCGGTTCAACAAACAAGTTTTTCTCTGAATCGTAATGGGCCGATTACCAACATTGTTGAGCGAACGGTAGGTACTATCGGAAAGCATTTTGGCGCTCATCCAAAATACACATTATTTCTTCCTGGCAACATTCTGGCCATAGAGAATTATCCGAGTCTATTATGCCATGAAATATAAAAGGGTTATGTACTCGTTGAAGTCAAATTGGCTCTTTCCTTCATCTATTTATAAATAATGAACAAAATAATCGGGGAGTTTGAGAGTAGATAAATAGGTAGGTAGGTACTAAGCTATTGTGTGTAGTTTTATAAAGCCATTATTCAGGGACTTATAAAAAATTATCAATGGCAGAATCATAAATAAGAGAGATAATATTGTGTTAGGCAAGTAAGTAAGTACCTACATTCCGTGAACAAATTCTAGAAATTTAATAGAATGGAACTAAAAATTAAAATTACTTTGATTTATTAACTGACAACACCGATTTTAGAACAGATTATAATAGTAGGTTCAAATGTGAGGGTATGTTTGATTTCTGAATCCGACAGATTGATTTGTAGAGGAAAAAATACATAATTAACTATCAAGATAACATTATAAAGAAAGAGACGGGACGAGAGAGCGAGAAAAAAGGATTGTAAAATGGTTGTCCGATGTCTCTTGTTCATTACCTATCTATTGCTCACGATAATACGTCGTGTGAATTACAGTTTTTGACTCCTTTTCCGCCGTCCTAGCGCGTAGTAAAATGAATGTTATCAAGACATTGAAGAGACGTTAAAATAAAGAAAATGCTTATTAATCAATTGAAAAGAAATGAACCGCGAGCACTTTTACAAAATAAAATGTGTTTACCATTGCTCCACGGCGGCCGTGGATGATCGAAAAGAAACATGATAGATCGGAAACGAGATGGGGTGAAAGAGTAATGTAAATTATACAAATGGACGTCAGAAGTAGTGGAAAACGGGGAAAAAACATTCCTCGACCCTATCAAAATACGAATCGGAGTAATAACATAAAATCACGCTCGAATACTTCAACTAAAAGGAATAACAGAGTTAGCGAAAGGGCATCGAGTACTTATTTGTGTAATACGACATGCGCATGCGATACGGCAGACGAGAGCGGCGGGAGATTCTGTTTGTATTTTCACTGTTGCTTTTAATTGTCGAAAAAAAACAATAATAAAGGCGATGAACGAATTAAAAATGACTTTGTAATCACCATTTTATTAATATATACATATCAACATGCATCGAAAGCGAAGCATTCCTCATCAGGAATATACAGAATACTAAATAATAATAATGTCAAGTATAGATAAATGATAAACATGGAACACAACAAAGGAGAAGATATCATAATTTCATCATCGAAGCCAGAGTAAAGTTAGCCTCTCAGAAGCTTGGCGTACTGTACAGAGCCCGCAGATACTTTAATAGTACACAACTGCTGACCCTGTACAAATCGCATGTGCGCCCCACTGTAGAAATTGGCAGCCACCTCTGGTCGGGAGTACCAAAATATCTGAAAAAAAAACCCTTGACTCTGCGCAGAAACGGGCGGTCCGTTTGATAGATTCGCCTATCTTAATTTAAGTTGTCATTGTTCTACCGGTATTTTAATAGAAGATGCTCCGAGGAACTAGCGTCATTGATCCCTTCGGCACCGGTGCATGGTCGGGAAACACGCCATACGCGCGCCCAACACGGTTGACATTTGTCACATGAGAACGGGTCGATTCCACAACACGTTCTTGTGTTCAACAGCTCGGCTGGGGAATGATCTGCCGGCTTGTGTTTCCTCCATACTACAACATGGGTCTCTTCAAGACCCAAGTTCACTCCTTCCTATCCTCTAACGGACCCTCCACACATCATCCCCAAAGATAATATAGGCCTTGAGGGAAATTAAAAAAAAATAGTAATAAATTTTTTTTTTTCAATGTTTGTAGTAATTAGGGTACTTTTCACGTTGGGGTCACCAATATAGTCATTACACTAGATATACTTTTTACAATCAAAGAGGTAACACTTGAGAACGTGATGACATGAGACAAAATGTCCGATAAGTCGCATATCAGTTCACAGCTGATCTTTCAAATGTTGCCAGGAGTTGAATGTGGCCTGCGAATAAATATAATTTTTCCTAATTATGGTGCTTGGCTACATGTTGACGAATAAATAATATTCTATAGCGACTTAAAATATTCCGTTTTTGATTTGCAGCTAAAACGATATGTTCGTGAGGAGGGAGTTTGTGACGTCACACCACGACAGTCCCGGATCCTGGTGGCAGCGTCCTGGCAACCACTAGCGTTACTTACGTAATAGCCTACTTCCACAGAATAGAGAAGATTATCCATTCAGCGCAAAATACGAACGATTTGGGAATAAGGAGGAACTCCAGGCCATTTTTACACATTTAAAAAAAAATCAATAATGACGTTCTAATTTAAATCTCAGAATATATTTTGATTTTCTAAAGGGAGTTTTCACATTAAAAATAATCTTCACTGTTTCAATTTTTCGGCAAAGTGCGGCAAAACGCTTCAAATTTGTGGCCGGTCGGTTTTGAGGTTAGAATGTCAAATATCAAAACAAGGATGAGCTTTATCGTAAAACACAACTTAACATAAGTAATAAAATTAGTAAATTTTTTTAGTAATGACAATGATTTTTTTCACGAAATTCTATTCTGACTGATTTTTTCACAGAATCGCATTTAGGCCATCATTCTTAGCGCAAATCGATAAAATTTGTCGAATCCGTTCCCTAGGGCCGGAAATATGAGGATTCCAATCTCGACCCCAAGTTTTGCATTGGTCCATAAATTTGTTAAATTTTTCAAGAAATTCAGTCCATCATTCTTAGCACAAATCGATAAAGGTTAACGAATCCGTGGACTTGTACCGGAGATATGAGCATTCCGATCCCGACCCCTAGTATTGCATTCGTCCATAATTTTTAAAAATTTTGTCACGAATACCATTTTTGACCGATTTTTTGATGGAATTGCATTCTGGTCATAATTCATATTTATATAGCAATTTTTTTATGTGTATACCCACAAGAGTCCCAACTGCTCCCAACCGTCTGGAGCCAGTGAGACTATGGCATTCCCAATTGGGGAATGTTGTGAGGGTGAAGGTATTGGGGAGGGGAAGGAGAAGGGGAAGAGGGAGGTGGGGAAATACCTGGCTATTCAGATCTGGTCACCAAACACGGTTAAAAGTGATTTCAAGCAACGTTTCAATTCTGAATGGCGGTCTTTAACCAGGGCGATACTGAGAGTATCTTCCACTCCGATACTTACAAATATGAAAATTAAAAAAAATATATCATTAACTCCCAAATAATTTCAGAAGTTACTTATAAAATCATGAAAAATCGGTTTCTTTAATGGCCTATATTTAAATTTTACTGTACATTAAAAAAAAATCTTTAGGCTTGGTTGGGTATTTTGGCCTCAAATTCAAAATTCAAAAGTTTTATACAAAACAGGCCGCGCAGACGTTCCTCTTACGCCCTAAGCATTTTTTATATTATCGCGCTCCCTCTTTCTTTCGTATTAATATATCTCCTTTTCAAACAATGTTCAGTGTCCACTCGAAGGGTATTGCTGGTTTTTTTGTTGTGTACGCTTTTATGCGCGCGGTTTCATACTAATAATGGTCCATGGCCCATCTTACATGTTTCCATTATCCGCGGTATTTACATTTAAAAAAAAACGACAAAACTGATTAAGTGTTTTTGTATTACTGTCGTGAATTCCTATTTTCGCTCCCCGGTAAAATTTATATTCTGCCTGGGGTTGCCAGAGTCGAGAAATCGTAATGGCCGCGCATCGGCGAAATGGAATTTATTCGGGACTTGCTTCATTAAATCCTGCCGCCGCAGGATGGAGAAAAATGCTATAGGAAATTTGAGCAAATCTTCCCGGCCGTATCGAAAGTGGGTAGGGGAATAAATGGAAAATATTTTGTAGTAATCCGTGAAAAATCACGGGATGTAATTTGACGTAGTTCCACTAAATGTCAAGTCATGGGTACCTACCTACGTTCGGACATTTAATAGCAGTAGAATAGTTTTAAAGGTTTTAAATGATATATGTCTGATAGGAAACTAGATTTATTTATTTATTCTCTAAAAAAAAATACATATTTTTATATGGGTATTTATTACCCAGTGGCAATTTCCACCAACCAATCCTTAGTGAGAAAATGAACACGATATAATAATAAGCGTCACTGATCCCTTCGGAACCGGCGCATAGTCGGGAAACACAATAAATACGCGCCCAACATTTGCACACGGTTGACATTCATCACATGAGAACGGGTCGCTTCTACGACTCTTACTTTTGTTCAAAAGCTCGGCTGTGGAATGATCTGTCGGCCTCTGTTTCCTTCTTCAAGACCCAAGTTCACTCCTTCGAATCATCTAAATGATCCTCCACACAGCATCCCCAAAGACGACAATCTTTAGCGAAATTATTTCAATCAGGGCCTCTTGTGTGGAGTTCTGTAAAAAAATAATAATAACCGTTCTTCACATTGCGTGACTTTTCTCGCGTAATGTGCGAAAAACAGTTAAACAAATTTGTATAATAATACAGAAGTTTTTTAAAATAATATTTTGGCTAGCAAAGGAATAAGCGAAGGAAGGGAAATGAAGGAGTAAAAGAGGGTGGAAATTAACTATTATTATGATGGTGGAAAGAAAAACATAAATTCTTCACTTTATCTTTGAAAGTAGGCTTTGAGGGAGCATTCCGTACGTCAGAGGGCAGTTCATCCAGAGACGTGATGCTTGTACTGAAAATGAACGACACAATGATGTAACTTGGTGGATGGGAACCGAAATGGTTCTCTCATCACTTGAGCGAATAGAGAGCCCATGTCCAGATAAAAAAATAATAAAAAAACGTTGTTTAGATAATTACATGATGTGTGGCAGTGAGGCATGAAACTGGCAGAGGAAGGATGAAAGTAGACTGAATGCTGTAGAAACGAGATCTCTGAGACGAATGTGTAGTAAAACCATGTATGATGGTGTAAAAAATGTTGAGATTCGTAAAGAATGCAAGGCTGATTGATATAAGCGTAATGAGAAAGATTAGGAAAAGGACGCTTAGATCGCTTATCGGGCATGTAGAGCGAATGAACGAAGGAAGGACTGTAAGGACGCGAATGTGAATGGAAGAGGAAGTCTGGGACGTCCGAGGAAGACATGGCACGATTATCTACCTTATTCATTAAATTTAAAAAACATTGTCTGAACGTATTTAACATGGTTATGTAAGATTATTAATTCAGTGTTTTATACCCCTGAACTGCTATATTTGATTGCTTTTCATGTACCTGTTAGGAAAAGACAGTACATACCATTTTATTGTGACAATTCAACTTCAGCGTCGCAATATTATTCCCCCATGCGGCGCCTTCAACATCTGGGGAACAAATACTTCGATGTTGTTGACATATTTGGCACATCAATGTTACAGTATAGAGAGTGATATCAAGCATGATTCTAAGTCATTTTGGGACTAAGTCAATTCACTACGTAAGGACGGTGGTATAACGGACACCATGATGCATGGTGATCGAGAAGTTAGAGGAGCGGATGTAGCCAATGCGTTTGCGACACATTTCCAATCCGTGTATAGTAATGAACCTCCATTACTAAATCCCAATACTGCTGCCAAGATGAATGTGAAGGGAGCCCAGAACATTGATATACGTCATATAGACGAATCAGATGTAAAATCTTCCATTACAAAAATGAAACATTCTCTTGGTCCTGATTTTTTACCAGTCTTTTTTCTGAAAGGATGTGTTGATTTTTTAAAGCTGCCAATAAGCTTCATATTCAACCTCTCTTTAGAAACTGGTATATTTCCTGATTCCTGGAAAGTCTCA